>JAAOOA010002586.1:0-43315 GCA_012861695.1 Trematomus loennbergii
TTTCTCCACCGGCCAGATGATCCGGTCCGCCTTCACCCACTCATGTACCTGAGGAGGAGACAGCAGTTAGACCCTGCCTCTAAACACATTAGGCCCCGCCTCTAACACATATTATGTCCCACCCCCACTCTAAAAACACCATGTCCTCCTCTATAACACCAGGCCCCGCCTCTAAAAACACCTGGCCCCGCCTCTAAAAACACTGGCCCGCCTCTAAAAACATTAGGCCCCACCTCTAAAAACACCAGGCCCCACCTCTAAAAACACCAGGCCCCACCTCTAAAAACACCAGGCCCCGCCTCTAAAAAACACCATGTCCCTCCTCTATAACACCAGGCCCCGCCTCTAAAAACACCATGTCCCTCCTCTATAACACCAGGCCCCACCTCTAAAAACACCATGTCCCTCCTCTATAACACCAGGCCCCACCTCTAAAAACACCATGTCCCTCCTCTATAACACCAGGCCCCGCCTCTAAAAACACCATGTCCCTCTATAACACCAGGCCCCGCCTCTAAAAACACCATGTCCCTCCTCTATAACACCAGGCCCGCCTCTAAAAACACCATGTCCCTCCTCTATAACACCAGGCCCCCGCCTCTAAAACACCATGTCCCTCCTCTATAACACCAGGCCCCCGCCTCTAAAAACACCATGTCCCTCCTCTATAACACCAGGCCCGCCTCTAAAAACACCATGTCCCTCCTCTATAACACCAGGCCCGCCTCTAAAAACACCATGTCCCTCCTCTATAACACCAGGCCCCGCCTCTAAAAACACCATGTCCCTCCTCTATAACCCAGGCCCGCCTCTAAAAACACCATGTCCCTCCTCTATAACACCAGGCCCTGCCTCTAAAAACACCATGTCCCTCCTCTATAACACCAGGCCCCGCCCTCTAAAAACATTTGGCCCCGCCCCTCACCTGACGTTCCAGCCGAAGTAGTGCACGAGGAAGAACTGCTCCCCGTTGTCGTTGTCCGTCTTCTTGATGTGCGCCTCGTAGATCTTCTGAGTCTTTCCTCTGCCGTACTTCACCCTCACCTTCGTCCCCATCACCGAGTCTCCGTCTCTTCCTCCGCCCTGAACACACACACACACACACACACACACACACACAACATCAGAAACGGACCCCTGACCTCCTCTGTGTTTGGACTTGTTCAGGTAACGTCTGTCTCACCCTTCTCTCCTCCTCTCCTCGTACTCCTCCTCTTCATCGTCTTCTTCATCGTCTTCGTCCTCAGAGTCACCGTCCTCCTGTTGCTGCGCCTCCTCAGCTCCCTCAGCTCCTCACTGTACTCTGACCCTGGTCCTGATCCTGGACCTGATCCTTCTCCTTCTCCTGATCCTGGACCTCCTCCTGATCCTGGACCTCTGATCCTGGACCACCTGATCCTGGACCACCTGATCCTGGACCACCTGATCTTGGACCACCTGATCCTGGACCTGATCTTGGACCTAATCCTGGTCCTGATCTTGGACCTGATCCTGGACACCTGATCCTGGACTACCTGATCTGGACCTGATCCTGGTCCTGATCTTGGACCACCTGATCCTGGACCACCTGATCCTGGACCACCTGATCCTGGTCCTGATCTTGGACCACCTGATCCTGGACCTGATCTGGTCTGAAGGGAGAGCCTCTCTCTGGCTTCAGATGGCTCCTCCTCCCCTACACAAGAATATTAATACAAACAAAGTAATTTAACCCATCGGACCCCGGAGCCATTTCTACTTTTGGGAGAATTATGGGGAACATAATGTAGACTGACTAGAGTGCCACATAGAACACATGTCTGACAAGAAACGCCCCCTAGTGTCAGAGATCTGAAAAGTGACATACAGTATGGCTTGAACACTAAATCACCTGGCCCATGGACATGTTGTCAAGGGAACACAAAGTCACATGACCTGGCCCATGGCCCTCCAGACTGTTCAGTGTGTGTCACTGAGGGACTTCATGAGATCAAATAAAGGCTAACCTGAAGTAAGGAACTTTCCAGAACGTTTAGATGTCATGTCTGTCAGCGTGGGTCTTATGGGTTAATGTAAATATAAAAGTCAGCACTTATTATAAACATATTGGGGGGGGGGGGGGGGCTGGGTCTCCTGTCTCACCCGGGGGGACGTCTGCATCTCCTTCACTTCTTCCTCCGACTCCTCCCCTTCCTCCTTTGGAGACGCTTTAGGCTTGGGCCCCGCTGGCTTCTGATTGGCCGGTGAGGGGGGGTGACGGGGGTTGTTTGATGGATGGTTCTGAAACTGATGGAGGCGAGCGGCAGTACTCCTCAAACCCATACAGGTACCTGAGGGGAGGGGAGAGGGTTACTGGGAGGACTGGGAGAGGGTTACTGGGAGGGGGTTACTGGGAGAGGCCTACTGGGAGGACTGGGAGAGGGTTACTGGGAGGACTGGGAGAGGGTTACTGGGAGGACTGGGAGAGGGTTACTGGGAGGACTGGGAGAGGGTTACTGGGAGGACTGGGAGAGGGTTACTGGGAGGACTGGGAGAGGGTTACTTGGAGGGCTGGGAGAGGGTTACTGGGAGAGGGTTACTGGGAGGACTGGGAGAGGGTTACTGGGAGGACTGGGAGAGGGTTACTGGGAGAGGGTTACTGGAGGACTACGAGAGGGTTACTGGGAGGGCTGGGAGAGGGTTACTGGGAGGACTGGGAGAGGGTTACTGGGAGGTCTGGGAGACAGTTTATTTAATAACAACTCTTACTTCCTGTAGGCCGTCTTCACGTTGTAGGACGCCGCTGAGTTCAGGACAGGGATCCCCAGGTCCACGTAGACCTGCTTCCACACCGTGCAGACTCTATCTGTAAGACAGGTCGTGACATCACAGCGTCACACAGGTGAGAGGACATCAGGACATAGAGACAGCAGTCAGAGGACAGGTGAGACTCACCTTGTGGCAGCCCCCTTGCAGGTAGACCAGTCTGAAGAGCTTGAAGAGGTTCAGGTCTTTGTAGCCCAGGACTGGAGGCTTGTTGATGGGAGTCCCTGAGAGAGAGACAGATGGAGAGACAGACAGAGAGACAGACACAGACAGACACAGACAGACACATACAGAGAGACAGACACAGACAGAGAGACAGACACAGACAGAGAGACAGACACATACAGAGAGACAGACAGAGAGACAGACACATACAGAGAGACAGACACAGACAGAGAGACAGACACAGAGAGAGAGAGAGAGAGACAGACAGAGAGACAGACAGAGAGACAGACAGACGGAGAGACAGACACAGAGACACAGACAGAGAGACAGAGAGAGAGACAGACAGACGGAGAGACAGATGGAGAGAGACAGACAGAGACGACAGACAGAGAGACAGACAGATGGAGAGACAGACAGATGGAGAGACAGACAGATGCAGAGACAGACAGAGACGACAGACAGAGAGACAGACGAGAGAGAGACAGACAGATGGACAGAGAGACAGACAGATGGAGAGACAGACAGACAGGGAGAGAGACAGACAGATGTTAGAGGGAACCAGCAGCTGATGAAGACCCCCACCACCATGTGAATCACCAGGTCTCACCTCGGTCCTCCATGAACTTGTAGAGCTGCTGCAGGAACACATCTCTCTCTTCTGGGTCCGACTCCTCCTCCGGCTGCAGAGAGACAGGAGGACAGACAGAGAGAGAGACAGACAGGAGGACAGACAGAGAGAGAGACAGACAGGATGAGAGAGAGAGAGACAGAGAGGAGGAGACAGAGAGACAGACAGAGAGAGAGACAGACAGGAGGAGAGAGAGGAGGAGACAGAGAGACAGGTTAACATCACATGAACTGCAGCAGAGTTCTGAGGAAGATCCAAGGCAAGGCACCGAACCCCCAGCTGCTCCCTGCTCTCCCTCTGGACAGTGGCGTAGCCAGGAATGATTGTGTGGGTGGGCCTGGAGAAATGTAGGTGGGCCAGGGGGAGACTTATTAAGCGTGGGGTCTGAGCTGAAACTTCATTAATGATTTTAATGCACTAATTGAACATAAGCATAAACTAGCAGTGAAAACAAAAGCATAGGCCCGGCGGCCTCAGAATGCGAAACTGACATCCACCTGACTAGGGATGGGTATCGTCCACATGACTAGGGATGGGTGGGATGGTATCGTCCACCTGACTAGGGATGGGTATCGTCCACCTGACTAGGGATGGGTATCGTCCACCTGACTAGGGATGGGTATCGTCCACTGACTAGGGATGGGTATCGTCCACCTGACTAGGGATGGGTATCGTCCACCTGACTAGGGATGGGTATCGTCCACCTGACTAGGGATGGGTATCGTCCACCTGACTAGGGATGGGTATCGTCCACCTGACTAGGGATGGGTATCGTCCACTGACTAGGGATGGGTATCGTCCACATGACTAGGGATGGGTATCGTCCACATGACTAGGGATGGGTATCGTCCACCTGACTAGGGATGGGTATCGTCCACCTGACTAGAGATGGGTATCGTCCACATGACTAGGGATGGGTATCGTCCACATGACTAGGGATGGGTATCGTCCACCTGACTAGGGATGGGTATCGTCCACATGACTAGGGATGGGTATCGTCCACATGACTAGGGATGGGTATCGTCCACATGACTAGGGATGGGTATCGTCCACATGACTAGGGGATGGTATCGTCCACATGACTAGGGATGGGTATCGTCCACATGACTAGGGATGGGTATCGTTACGGTTTTAACGGTAGGACTACTACTACTTTTATCGATACCGCTTATCGATCCGGTGCTTTAACGGTACTTTTATCGGTTCTTTTGGAGAAAAAAATAAGGTAAACTAACTAAACAAATTGTGAACAAAACTAAACATTGCTTTTTATTTAAATTAAATACATAATATTTCACATCAAAAGAAACAACAATGTTTTAACACATGGTATTAAATAATCTGATGACAGAACTGTAAACAGAATAGCTGAAACTTTAACAAACTAAATAACTTAGTTAGCTCCGTGTGTTGCTGCTAGCATACATAACACCTGACGTGGAAACGTTACTCGTGGATGGAGCTACAGAGCTACTAGAGAGACAGTCGAACCCGGTGCATTTCTCCGTCTGGATGTGGTGCACTTTTGCTAAATGTTTAGACAGATTGCTCGTGTTACCGCCCTGACATGCTAAACTCTTATTGCACTTTAGGCAACGAGCGAGACGGGTAAAGTTTAACCACATCTGAGCGAGTTCTCTCCGCCATCTCCTCCGTGTGTGTGTGTGTGTGTAAACTGCCCCGCCCCCTCGCACACAGACGGGGATTGGAAAGATCTAAAATACTAAAATAATCATAGACGCATTTTGCTGTCTTTTTGCGTATTAGAAACGGAGTTGGCGACACTAAAAACTGCAATATAATGTTTTGTGTTATATATTTTTTACATGTCTCTCTCCAGTACCGACCGATAACATCGGAGCTTAATGGTACCACGGTCTTTAATAATTCAGCCCTGGGGCCCGTGACGAATGAATGCAAAATCCAGGATTCGACAACCCAACCATCAAAAAGACAACATAGAATAGCGGACTATACATTCAAATGCGCGTTCCCGTGTCAAGGGGTGCATTTCACGACGGGGGTGCATCATTTGACACAACACCGGGGCCCGGTACCCATCCCTACACATGACTGGCTCGGCGGCCACAGGTTGTTTATCCTTGACAGTCGCACAGTGGGCACACACTGAGAGTCTTTTCATATTCAGCACATGTGCAGACTTTCTTTCACGGCAAAACTTACTTTACTAATTTACTCACGGTAAATGCACTCCCTATTCCATTGTCATGAAGGTGGAATTTAACTATATCCAGAATAACTTTGATTGGATCCAGCTAGAAACAAGTCTATTTCTGCTGTAAAGTTGGGCATTTTAACATGGGGGTCTCGGGGGTGGCTCCTTTCTGTATCCATCCCCTGTCGGCCACTAGAGGAACTGCAGTTTGTGGCACTTGCTTCTGGGCTTCCCGGCTCTGCGCTATAACGCGCTGATTGGCTATGGGTGGGCCAGACGTGCATGTCCCACCCACAGCTACGCCACTGCTCTGGACCCTGTCTGAAACCCCCCCCTCACCTCCTCCTTGGTGTGCTTCTTTTCTTCTTTTCTCCTCGTCCTGCTCATGGTCTTCATCGCTCTCCTTCTCCTCCTCCTCTTCATCGCTGGAGGACGAGTCCAGGATCTGACTCATGTCCATCTTCCACAGCTCAGGGATCTCACCTGTCCTCAGGAACACCTGCGCCAGCTCGAAGCCTGGAGACACGTCACCAGTCATCACTTTAATGAACTAATGTCCCAGAGACTGTGCCCGGTGCATTGTGGGAGATGTAGTCTTACCTTTCCTGCTGGAAAACTCAGACCTGGAGGCGCCGGCCGTGGTGACGGTGTGGACGTGTCTCCTGGCCACCGTGAAGCTGCAGGGAGACAGGTGACAGGTGAGGACAGAAGCAGGTGAGACAGGAAGACAGGAAGCAGGTGAGACAGGAAGACAGGAAGCAGGTGGGACAGGTGATATTGGAGACAGGTGAGGTAAATAAACTCACAACTTGGCGTCGCTGAAGCTCCTGACCAGACACTGATCCTTCTTCACCTGAAGCTCATCGTTACAGCTGGGAGACACCACCTGCACACACACACATCATATCTCTACCTGAGGAATGTGTGTGTGTGTGTGTGTGTGTGTGTGTGTTTACCAGAGCCAGGTACCAGTTGCTGATCTCCTCCTCACTCTCGATGCTGCAGATCTTCCCCAGCAGCTCATCATTCAGCCTCCTGCGGTTAACCTCCTCTTCATCACTGGAGGAGGAAGAGTGATCCTCATCAGCCCTGAGGGGGGGGGGGGTTAGAGAGAGAGACACGTTAGAGAGAGGGAGGGAGAGACAGGTTAGAGAGAGACAGGTGAGAGAGAGAGAGAGAGCGAGACAGGTTAGAGAGAGAGAGGTGAGAGAGAGATTGCAATCACACAAAACGACCTATTTTGGATTCAAAACGGCGAATTTCGCCGAAAGGTGACAAGTTTGCATCCCTGAGTGAACAGCTGTTATCGTCTCCTAGTTCCTACTTTAACCTCCTTTGTTATTGTTATTATTGATACCCTCTGTTATTGTCCTGTGGTTTAAATAAAGGTTGTTGAAACTCACACAGCCTGGGAGGAGCGCCGCCCCCCGCGGTTCTTCTTCTTCCCGATGACCGGCGTGCCGAAGTGCTCCGGTTGGGTGAGAGGCAGCTGGTCCAGAGTCTGAGACATGGTACACACACAGTTACACACCCAGTTACACACACAGGTACAAACAGTTACACACAGGTACAAACAGTTACACACACACACGTACACAGTTACACACACAGTTACAAACAGTTACACACACAGTACACACATACACACAGTTACACACCCAGGTACACACCCAGTTACACACAGGTACAAACAGTTACACACCCAGGTACACACCCAGGTACAAACAGTTACACACAGTTACACACCCAGGTACAAAACAGTTACACACACAGGTTTACACACAGTTACACACACAGGTTTACACACAGTTACACACAGGTACACACTCAGTTACACACCCAGGTACACACACAGTTACACACCCAGTTACACAGTTACACACACACAGGTACACACACAGGTACAAACAGTTACACACACAGGTACAAACAGTTACACACACACACACACACACACACAGGTACACATATCAGGTTACACACACACACATCAGGTGTACACACACACACCAGAGTTACACACACATCAGAGGTACATATCAGAGTCACATCTTTCAAACTAACTGTATTACTTAATAACAGCTGACAACATTTCACCAGTGAGAGGGGTGGAAGGATATAGGTGTAGAAAGTAGTCCCTTACCTCGCTCTCTGCAAAGTGTCTCTCTCCCTTCAGACACAGAGACGTACGACGAAGAGTCTTCTCATCTCCATCATCAAACACTGACACACACACACACACACACACACACGTTAATGACAGTAACATGTCTCTGTAACATCCCATAATGAGCTGGAGGTGAGCTGGCAGCGGATTGGTCAGACAGCCAAGAGAAGTTGTGACAACACATGATATCAGCAGAGGACCACCATGTCCACACACACACACACACCAGTTAATGACAGTAAACATGTCTCTGTAACATTCAGGGGCGGACTGCCCATCGGGATTGGTACTGAAGTGGGCCGGTCGGACGATGTGGGCCGGTCGGTAACCCCCCCCCCCCCCGTCGACAATTTCCTCGCGGTATTTACTTGCGGCACCGAGGTGGGCCGCTCGGATAACTCACCCCCCCCCCCCGGTTGACAATATACCGAGGTGCCGCGGTACCGAAGTGGGCCGGTCGAGAGTCCCGGGCTGATTTGTAGTCCCAGTCCGCCCCTGGTAACATCCCATAATGAGCTGGAGGTGAGCTGGCAGCGGATTGGTCAGACAGCCAAGAGAAGTTGTGACATCACATGATATCAGCAGTTTTAGCGAAACCGTTCTCATCTTCATCACTCCTCCCCGACAGCCAATCACAGCGCTCCATTATCAGCCAATCACAGCGTTTCATTATCTTCCTTCACCAACAGCCAATTACAGCGTCCCGTCTCTACAGTGGATTTTTGTATTTAAATGTTTTGTTGCTTTAAAGGTCTCCTATTGGTCTACAGTGGAGGAGAGGAGCATCTGATCCCCTCATCTTCATCACACATCAAGGGTTCTCTCCCTCTTCATCACACATCAAGGGTTCTCTCCCACTCCATCACACATCAAGGGTTCTCTCTGAAACTCCATATAATGTTCCAAACCACATCAAGGATTCTCTCTGAAACAGTATGGAGCTCAAACTCTTTCTCTCTCTCAGGTTTACCACAAGGTGATTTCCTGCTTCTTCACACATACTCTCTCCAGTACAGGTTAGCTCTGAGTGTTAGCATGCTAATGTAAACACAGACCATATTACTTCCAGAACACGTCTCATTGTTTCTGAAGCATCGTTTCTGATAGGCCCGTGGGTGTAAAGCCCGCCCACATTTTAGTAATGTGGTCATGACGCAGCAAATCTGGATCAGCTCCGTTGTTCCCCCGTTTTTAGAGATGTGGGTACGGAGGAAAAGAGAGGGGGGTTTATTTCCTGACTCTTAGTGAGTCTCCTGACACACCGGGGACACATGGTGACGTAGAGAAGACATCACTTTGTGAGTCTGTGACGTAGAGAAGACATCAGGAAGGGACTTCTGCATGATAGGGGACCTCTAAATGTGTTTTGCTTGAAGACACTTTATTAGAGTTTCAAAAACTACATTTTCTCTGAAGACAGCACCAAACATTATATTTATAAATCCACAAGATAAAGAGATGTTTGAGCGGCCTGTCAACAACAACAACAGGTCCTCCTTTACTGTGCCCCCCTGATGGCCCCCTCCCTGCTGAGAGACCCCCTGATGGTCCTGATGGTCCCCCCCTGCTGAGAGACCCCCTGATGGTCCCCCCTGCTGAGAGACCCCCTGATGCCCCCCCCCTGCTGAGAGACCCCCTGATGGTCCTGATGGTCCCCTCTGCTGAGAGACCCCCTGATGGTCCTGATGGGTCCCCCCCCTGCTGAGAGACCCCCTGATGCCCCCCCCCTTCTGAGAGACCCCCTGATGGTCCTGATGGTCCCCCCCCTGCTGAGAGACCCCCTGATGGTCCTGATGGTCCCCCCTGCTGAGAGACCCTGATCAGAGACTCACCCACGGTGTAGAGGCTGGCGTCCGTCAGCTTGCTGATGACCGCCTCGCTGCTCAGACCCTCGTTAGTCTTCACCTCCACCGTGGAGCCCACCTGCACATCAGAGCACTCAGTTAGAGACAGAGACATTCAAGACAGAGACTCTATAGACTCTAAAGTGGTCCTCACCTTCAGGGCTCCTTTCACCTGGTCGTCCTGGACCACCTGAGACGTGCTCTCACCTTTCAGGCTCACCTGGAGACACAGAGAGGACAGAGAGAGAGGACAGAGAGAGAGGACAGAGAGAGAGGACAGAGATACACACAGAGGACAGAGAGAGAGGACACAGAGGACAGAGAGAGGACACAGAGACACACAGAGGACAGAGACACACAGAGGACAGAGAGAGAGAGAGGACACAGAGACACAGAGGACAGAGAGAGGACACAGAGACACACAGAGGACAGAGAGAGGACACAGAGACACACAGAGGACAGAGAGAGAGGACAGAGACACACAGAGGACAGAGACAAGACACACAGAGGACAGAGAGACACACAGAGGACAGAGACACACAGAGACACACAGAGGACAGAGAGAGGACAGAGAGAGGACACAGAGACACACGGAGGACAGAGAGAGAGGGACACAGAGACACACGGAGGACAGAGGAGAGAGGACACAGAGACACACAGAGGACAGAGAGAGAGGACACAGAGACACAAAGAGGACAGAGAGAGGACACAGAGAGAGGACACAGAGGACAGAGAGACACACAGAGGACAGAGAGAGAGGACACAGAGACACAAAGAGGACAGAGAGAGGACACAGAGAGAGGACACAGAGACACACGGAGGACAGAGAGAGAGAGGAACAGAGAGAGGACACAGAGACACATGGGGGTTAATTTCTGAAGGGAATACATTAACCCCAACAGGTACAGAGACACTTTGTGAGGATAGAGACACGTCCTGTCTATCAGCTGTGAGGACAGACAGATGGACGGACAGTAAAAGGTCCTGGTTCTGGACCTAGACCAGGTTCTGCAACTGGACCTGGTTCTAATCCTGGTTCTAGTTCTGGTCCTGATTCTAGTTCTGGTCCTGGACCTGGTTCTGAGGGTTCTGGTTCTTACCTTGACCTTCACCATGCGCTTCACGGTCTTGATCTTGGCCTCGCAGAAGGCTCCTCTGTATTTGGCGCTAACATCCGTCCCCACGGACAGGTAGGGAGGCTCTTCTGCTGCCTGCAACACACACACACATCAGTAACACACACACACACACACACACTCTCCCAGCATGCACTGCGGCACACAGAGGGAGATGTTGAAGCGGTCTCCGATTAGCCTCTTTAGCTGCTAGCGTTAGCATGAGTTTCTCCCTCTTACAGACTGGTTTCCAGACAGTTGAACTATAAAGACTTTAAGGAACCAATAGGACTCTTTAAATGTGACGCTCTATACGTCAGAGTGTGACTGAACCTGGTTTCTGTTCATGCTTTTCCATTCATTAATTATTTTGTCATATGTCATCATGGGGACTAAATGGTTTTGACTGCTCTCTTGTTGTTGTGGTGAAATCCTGTAGATCTGTAGCAGGGTCTAATGCTGCGTTCACACCGGACGCGATGCGATGTTTGGGGGCGGCGCGATTACATGTAAGTCAATGCAGAGACGCGGACAGACGCGAATTCGCTCCGACGGCGCGCATGAAGCGGTGGACGCGGCGCGAATCACGCGATTGAGGCGATTGAACGGTGCCGCGTCAAACACGAGAGTTCCATTTTTTCAACTCGAGCGTCAAATTCACGTGACGCGTTCTCGTGGAAGCCAATCAGCGGTGAGGATCTCAGCCTGCCGTCACTGACGTTCAACCAGAAAACATCAGCCGTTAGCTGTTAGCACACAGCTCCTCATATCTGTTCAGAAACTGGACAAAAGTTAAACAAGTACAAACCACAGACTGTCTGTGTCATGGAGAATACAGTCGCTGCTTTATTTCTGTCTGTAGGCCGTTGTTGTGAGTGTGGAATGAGCATATTAGCCTGGTCGACCCGATCTTCATTCAGAAAACAAGCATTTTAAAAGGTGTTTCTCCTGCCGTCTTGTCTGCAGACTTGTCAAAGCATTAATTCATGGTTTTTACTAACCGGTATCAGTATGTTGTTACTTCGGCATCATTTAAAAGTGTATTACAATTTAATCACGGTCAAATATGTTCATGTTGTTGTAGTTGTAGCCCCCGAGCCAGCGCGTCTTGTTTGAATGATGCGAGTAAACACAGCTGGCAACCGCGGTGAAACTCGAGCGTTTAGAGCGATGCGATAGGAGCGATTATTCGCATCGCGTCCGGTGTGAACGCAGCATAAGAACTGAGAAGGGATCAGTTTCATCTCTCACAGTAATCTGTCTCTGTTCCTCTCAGTGTATACGGCTGTGACGGAGCTACGTGTGACGGACTGACGGAGCTACGTGTGACGGAGCTACGTGTGACGGACTGACGGAGCTACGTGTGACGGAGCTACGTGTGACGGACTGACGGAGCTACGTGTGACGGAGCTACGTGTGACGGACTGACGGAGCTACGTGTGACGGAGCTACGTGTGACGGACTGACGGAGCTACGTGTGACGGAGCTACGTATGACGGACTGACGGAGCTACGTGTGACGGAGCTACGTGTGACGGACTGACGGAGCTACGTGTGACGGAGCTCTGTGTGCAGAGATATAACACGTGATACAGATGTAAGGATATAAAGACTGCTTGTGATTGGCTGGACAGTTTATATAGGTGTTATTCCTTGTCCTGATGTCTGGATGTGTCTCTAGATGTGT
Source organism: Trematomus loennbergii (assembly GCA_012861695.1). NCBI lineage: Eukaryota > Metazoa > Chordata > Actinopteri > Perciformes > Nototheniidae > Trematomus > Trematomus loennbergii. Next base: position 12,566 of record JAAOOA010002586.1, read on the forward strand.
CTCTGGAGGAGTCTCTGAAGGAGTCTCTGGAGGTGTCTCTGGAGGTGTCTCTAGATGTGTCTCTGGATGTGGTGTCTCTGGATGTGGTGTCTCTGGATGTGGTGTCTCTGGATGAGTCTCTGGATGTGGTGTCTCTGGATGAGTCTCTGGATGTGGTGTCTCTGGATGTGGTGTCTCTGGATGAGTCTCTGGATGTGGTGTCTCTGGATGTGGTGTCTCTGGATGTGTCTCTGGATGTGCTCTGGATGTGGTGTCTCTGGATGTGGTGTCTCTGGATGAGGTGTCTCTGGATGTGTCTCTGGAAGTGTCTCTGGAAGTGTCTCTGGATGTGTCTCTGGATGTGTCTCTGGATGTGTCTCTGGATGTGTCTCTGGAGGTGTCTCTGGATGCGTCTCTGGAGGTGTCTCTGGAGGTGTCTCTGGAGGTGTCTCTGGAGGTTTTGAGTATAGATAGAAAGCTTGTTGTGGTCATTGAATAACGTCCTCTTACTGTTTTAACTAACAAGCAATGTGTTGTATCTCAGCAGCAGATCCACAGGTTAACATCAGGTGTCTCTGTACTGTCTCAGTGTTCACCTGTCCTCTTGACCAGGTGTCTCTAAACCAGTTCAAGATGTCCTGCTGGTGTCTCTGTACTGGTCGTACTGTCTCCAGCATCCTGCCAGTAGCTTGAGTATTTATCAGTTTATGTGTCGGAGACAGAGACGTCACAACAACATGGAGAGGGTTCACTGGACACAGGTCCATCTGTGAGAGTCTTAGTAAACTGACTGAGTTTAAACTGGGCAGAGACGGTCTCTACTGGGACCACCAGGACCAGCAGAGACAGTCTCTACTGGGACCACCAGAGACGGTCTCTACTGGGACCACCAGGACCAGGTCTCCACACTCACCTTCATCTCGCCGGCTATTTGAGGGAGTCCAGCTCGGAAGATGGTGATCTCTGAAAGACAGAGAGGACACGAGGTTAGAGAGAGCACACATAGAGAGACAGACAGACAGGACACGAGGTTAGAGAGAGACAGAGAGACAGACAGGACACAAGGTTAGAGAGAGACACACAGAGAGAGAGACAGACAGGACACGAGGTTAGAGAGACAGAAAGAAAGACAGACAGATACAGAGAGACACCCTGTCCTGCTTGTTGAATGATGCTAAGCTAGCCCTCACTTCTTGTGTAGCTCTCCTCCTCAGATCAGATCTGAAGCACAAACTGAGTCTAAACCCTGGTCTCTCTCTCTCTCCCCGCAGATCAGACCCTCTCCCCGGCTCTCTCTCCCCCCGCAGATCAGACCCTCTCTCTCTCTCTCCCTCCGCAGATCAGACCCTCTCCCCGTCTCTCTCTCTCTCCCGGCTCTCTCTGGCTCTCTCTCCCTCCGCAGATCAGACCCTCTCCCCGTCTCTATCTCTCCCCCCGCAGATCGACCCTCTCCCCCTCTCCCCCCGCAGATCAGACCCTCTCCCCGCAGTTCAGACCCTCTCCCCGCAGTTCAGACCCTCTTTCCGGGCAGCAGCTCCTTCCCGCTCCCCTCTCTCTCTCTCTCACTCTCCCTCTCTGAGCCGCCATGTCTGCTAGCTCTATGCTAACTTCCCCACCCCCTCACCCCTCCTGAACCCTCCAGAGACTGGGTACTCACACAGTATCTCTCCTGGATCCTGGAGGCCTTACAGCGGCTGTGATGGAAGGACCGTGTGTTCCTCTCCGGAGCTACATGCTAACGAAGCTAGCTGGTGGATCGTACGGTCATTTAAAGCGTCTGATAACAAACAGGAAGAGAGCCCGCAGATGAAGCCCATATTTGGAATGTCCCTAGCGGCCAACCGGTGGTACTACAACCACCGTGACGTCACTGGGCCCAAAAATACTTTTCCCCGTTGACTTACATTGGGAAAGAGACGTCTGTAAATCAGCATACATTTGTATTTGAGTTAAATAAACTACCCGAAACGAACTCTTGTATATTCCTTATTTAAATCATTGGCGTGTAAAAGTTGTAAAATGCTTTTAAAGCTGAATCCAGAGTTATTATGTCTCTCCATTCATCTGACTGACAGAGAGCGGGAGATGGGAGGCGGGGCTTAAGGGAAACTCCACTGCGCATGCTCTGGGCCCACATCCGGGTACATTTGCTCTCCATAGTGAGCTATTTAGTGCTTCATGTGAGCAGCTACATAGGAATGAACGGAGTGTCTTTATACAGACTATCTGATACTATTTGAGACGGTAGCTCCTGTTCCCGCTGAACTAACGAACATTAAGAACACACTGCGTGACTCTGGGTTATTTATTAATAAAAGAAGCTCCACAAAGACTAATTTCTTCATCTGTTCTCTGAAAACAAGCCTCTCCACCGGGGAGAGAACCAGCTCCTCCCGGTAACATCCAGCTCCTACCGGTTATACTGTTAATTTCCCCGGGATATGGTGCTAATGGTGTAAAGTAACGGTTAATATTAAAGGTTAATACTCACGTTTTCTCTCCGCTTCCTTCTCTCTGCGAACAGATTCACGAACAACAAGCTGTTGAGCCCGGAGCTCTGTTTCCCGACACCTGATTGGCTGCGGTGACAGCGGCGGTCAGAACGGGGAAATCTGATTGGTTAACAGATCCCTCCGTTTTAATTGGACATACCTCGTACTGGCGTTGCTATTGGTCTATACGAACACGGCGCCACGAGGGAAATGACGTTGTCAGCTGGGGACGCAGCCAATCAGAGCCGAGGATCAAAGCAAAACCCGCGAATAGAGAGTACTATTGGTCGCGTGCGCTTTGTGCCTGGAGATGGAGCTCTGCGATTGGCTGAGCTGGCTTCCGGTGTATATGGGAAGCCCCGCCCCTATACGTGCTGGTATCCGCTCACCAAACTCCATTCAGAAATCTGTGAGTTGAACTAACCTCGTTCATCGACTGGATGTAAACAAACTGTGTTTATTAAGTTAGTACTTAAAGTATCTGATATATATTAATTAATTATATCTATATTAACTCACTAAGTTTCAGATATTCTCCATCAAACCTCACTTTATAACCGGTTAGCAGGTAGAACCACCGGAAGGAGCTTTATTAGTAAACAAAAGTTCCCTTTGTGTTTGTTTACACTCATGGCAGCTCAGCCGGAAGAAAGAGGCGGGTTGTTTACTTTGATAAACGTCCTGTTGTCTTACTGTGTCTTGAACTCCTTTAAAATGACTGCTGTAAACACTTAATGGACTCTTTTCTGAACCTAGTTCTGCGACGTGGTTTATATGCGCGAGACGATGTCACATTATGGGATGTTTGGACCCGGGTTTCAGAGCACGAGCACCCGGAAGCGATTCCTGAGGGTTAGTCAGACTCTGGAGAAATAACGGGAGTTTCAGTCGGTGTTTGTAAAAGAGAAGCGGAGGGGACGGCGTGTGACGTCACAGGAAGAGGGTGACGTCAGAGCCATATAAGGCATGCTACTCTGGAAGTTATTATTAACATGAACACATGCTGGGAGACAGGTGTGTCCCACAGGTGAGGGACACATACTACACTGAGCTAAGGGATGGAGACTGTTCAGAGACACTTACTACACTGAGCTAAGGGATGGAGACTGTTCAGAGACACTTTAAACTGTATTAAACTGTTAATAATCCGTGTGTTAGTTTACGATAAGCACTTTATTGATGCGTTGCAGCAGCGTAAAAACACAAGGCATTGCACATGTCGAACAATGTCGAACAATTCTTAATACATCTCAAATAGAAATAAAATAGCATTAAATAGAAAATGAACATGTTGAAATACCAATGTACAAAATATAGAGCAGGATATTATAAATACATGAAGTGTGTGAGGAATATGAAACGTAGAGTTTATGAGAACAGTGAGGCTTAAAACCAGCCTTTCTTCAGATGGGTGACGAAGCAGCGGATCCACTCTCTGGTATCAAGAGTGACATGTCAACATGTGTCTTTGACTGTGTGTACAAACATGTTTACACATATTTGTACACATGTTTGATTTGTTTTTATATTCTGGATTGTGGGAAACGGTATCTCGATCTCTCTGTACACACAAAGTAGAAGATTGACTTTCCTCTGTCAGTCGTTTATGAGTTCATCAGACCGAGAACAAACACACACTTTCTCCAACTGGTCTTTTTTTTTATTTTGGAAGCGGGAATTCAAACCAAATGAAACGACATGAAAGTTCATGAACTACAAAACATACAAAATAAAGTGAAGGGGCGGGGTCAGCGGGTCTACATGTTGTCTTCATCGGAGTCATCCTCCTCCTCCAGAGAGTCCTGCAACACAACAACACTGTCAGTCTGTGTGTGTGTATGTACATACGTGTGTGAGTGTACGTACGTGTGTGAGTGTACGTACATGTGTGTGTGTGAGTGTACGTGTGTGTGTGAGAGTGTGTGTGAGAGTGTGTGTGTGTGAGAGTGTACGTGTGTGTGAGAGTGTGTGTGTGAGTGTGTGAGAGTGTGTGTGTGAGAGTGTACGTGTGTGTGAGAGTGTGTGTGTGAGAGTGTACGTACGTGTGTGAGAGTGTACGTACGTGTGTGAGTACGTACGTGTGAGTGAGTGTGTAAGTGTGTGTGAGAGTGTGTGTGCTAAACTCAAAGCTACAACTGTCCTCTCCTCCTGCCGGTGACGCAGTCTGCTATCTATGTGAACATAGAGGAATATATGACGTTTCTCTCGTGTGTTGGCAGAGCCGTCAAAGCCATTGAGACAAATCAATAACGCTAAATAAAAGCATGGAAGAAGAATTGATCACATTATACTAAACTGATGTTTGGTGTGTTAATAAACCAGTAGGTTCTTGTTGCTCCACCATGATGCTAACAGGTGGTCAGCCAGTGTGTGACACGCAAGTGTGTGTTCGCCATGAACTGATGCTCCCTTAGCCGCTGTGGAGTGTGTGTGTGAGTGAGTGTGAGTGGTCAGACAGCCAAGAGGATATGACATCACAGGAGTTCAGCTTTTTAAGCGAAACCTCTCTGACTCTCATCATCCCACCCTGCAGACTGTGAGGTGTGCGTGTCCTCGGTGTGTGTGTGTCTGTGAGGTGTGTGTGTGTCTGTCTGTGAGGTGTGTGTGTGTGTGTGTCTGTGAGGTGTGTGTGTGTGTGTGTCTGTGAGGTGTGTGTGTCTGTGAGGTGTGTGTCTGTGAGGTGTGTGTCTGTGAGGTGTGTGTCTGTGAGGTGTGTGTGTCTGTGAGGTGTGTGTGTCTGTGAGGTGTGTGTCTGTACGGGTGCCTGTACGAGGTGTGTGTCTGTGTCTGAGGTGTGTGCCTGTACGGTGTGTGTCTGAGGTAGGTGTGTGTCTGAGGTAGGTGTGTGTCTGAGGTAGGTGTGTGTCTGTACGGTGTGTGTAAGTTGTGTCTGTGAGGTGTGTGTGTCACCTTGGCGTATTTCTCCGCCTCCTCTCTAACGTCTTTGGGAACGAGCTGGTGTCGTCCGTCTGTGACTGAGGAGAGAGACAGAGTTAACTTCAAATTCAACGAGCTAACCGCTAATGCTAACAGAGTTTACATCCCATAATGAGCTGGAGGTGAGCTGGCAGCGGATTGGTCAGACAGCCAAGAGAAGGTGTGACATCACAGGATATCAGCAGTTTTAGCGAAACCGTTCTCATCTTCATCACTCCTCCCCGACAGCCAATCACAGGACAGATACAGCCTGAGCACACCTGAGTCACTGTTAACTCACTAACACCTGTTCCCATGGTTACATGAGGTTAAGGCAGCTACTGTAATGCTACCAATCGTTTCTGTAACATTTATTTTTTAGTATAACTGTTTATTTATTCTGTTTAATAAATATGAAAGACAGGTAGAGACAGGACAGAAGAAGAAACGCAGCGCTGTGATTGGTGGACTCACCCTCTCCCACCCAGCTGAGCTCCAGCTCGAAGGCCTTGTCCTTCACCTCGTCGTGCACGATGTAGATTCTGCAGAGACACAGGAGAACGTGTAAATCTAAACGGGTTCTGGTGCGAGAGCTAACCGCTAATGCTAACAGAGTTTACATCCCATAATGAGCTGGCAGCGGATTGGTCAGACAGCCAAGAGAAGGTGTGACATCACAGGATATCAGCAGTTTTAGCGAAACCGTTCTCAATCATCATCACTCTCCCCGACAGCCAATCACAGGGACAGATACAGCCTGAGCACACCTGAGCGCTCACCTGAGTAAGCTGGTTCTGGATCTGTGAACAACGAGCTAATGCTAACTGAGTTTACACAGTTACACTATGATGCATTCAGGCTCTATCAGTAAAAATGAGTGTTGGCCAAATGTTATGTTATTTCAAATGTACGATGTCTGCTGTTCTGTGTCAATAAAGGTTAGTTTTGGATGTTTCAAATGTACCGATGTCTGCCGTTTTGTGTAAATAAAGGTTCGTTTTGGATGTTTCAAATGTACTGATGTCGCTGTTCTGTGTCAATAAGGTTCGTTTTGGATGTTTCAATGTACCGATGTCTGCCGTTCTGTGTCAATAAAGGTTCGTTTTGGATGTTTCAAATGTACTGATGTCTGCTGTTCTGAGTCAATAAAGGTTAGTTTGGATGTTTACTCACATTTTAGCGACCTCTTTCACGACCTCCCTGCACGTCATGTCCTTCATCTGAAACACACACCTCAGTTAATGACAGGAAACATGTCTCTGTTACATCCCATAATGAGCTGGAGGTGAGCTGGCAGCGGATTGGTCAGACAGCCAAGAGAAGGTGTGACTCACAGGATATCAGCAGTTTTAGCGAAACCGTTCTCATCTTCATCACTCCTCCCCGACAGCAATCACAGCCTCAGATTCTCTCTAACACACCTGTCTGCTCACCTGAGTCACGTGACCGGCCCAGATTCCTCTCTGCACCTGGTGAATGATCTGTTATTGATTAGCTTCAGATGCTAACTCTCACCTGCAGTTTCTCGATCTCAGTCTTCGCTGCTTGTTTAGCCTTCCCGATCGCACAGCCCCAATAACCCTGAGGAGAGAGAGCTCTTCATCATCATCACCGTTCATTAACAGCCCCAATAACCTGAGGAGAGAGAGCTCTCATCATCATCACCGTTCATTAACAGCCCAATAACCCTGAGGAGAGAGAGCTCTTCATCATCATCACCGTTCATTAACAGCCCCAATAACCCTGAGAAGAGAGAGCTCTTCATCATCACTGTTCAATAACAGCTTTATTACATTCAGCATGACAGTAAAGTGTTTCCGTTACATCCCATAATGAGCTGGAGGTGAGCTGGCAGCGGATTGGTCAGACAGCCAAGAGAAGGTGTGACATCACAGGATATCAGCAGTTTTAGCGAACCGTTCTCATCTTCATCACTCCCCCGACAGCCAATCACAGGACAGATACAGCCTGAGCACACCTGATACATCCCATAAAATGATGTAACTCACGTGAGAGATGCCGGAGGGGTCGACCATGTAGAGCTGAGGACCGTCGTCTTTATCATAAGAGCCCAGGATGAAGCTAGACACACAGATATATCTTTCTTTAATACATGGAAGCTCTGATTTCATGTGTCATTGAGTGTGTGAGAGAGAGAGAGTGTGTGTGAGTGAGAGAGTGTGGTGTGAGAGAGAGAGAGAGAGAGTGTGTGAGAGTGTGTATGTGAGAGAGAGAGAGAGTGTGTGAGAGAGAGAGAGTGTGTGTGAGAGAGAGAGAGAGTGTGTGTGTGAGAGGAGAGAAGTGTGTGTGTGAGTGAGAGAGTGTGTGAGAGAGAGTGTGTGTGAGAGTGTGAGTGAGTGAGAGAGAGTGTGAGAGAGATGAGTGTGTGTGAGTGAGAGAGAGAGAGAGTGAGTGAGAGAGTGTGTGTGAGAGAGAGTGAGAGAGTGTGTGTGAGAGAGAGTGAGAGAGTGTGAGTGAGAGAGAGTGAGAGTGTGAGAGAGAGATGTGAGTGAGAGAGTGTGTGTGAGTGAGTGTGAGAGAGTGTGAGTGAGAGTGTGTGTGAGTGAGAGAGTGCGTGTGTGAGAGTGAGTGAGTGAGAGGTGAGTGTGTGAGTGTGTGTGAGGTGTGAGTGAGTGTGTGAGTGAGTGTGTGTGAGTGAGTGAGTGAGAGTGGTCAGACAGCCAAGAGGATAACATCACAGGAGTTCAGCTTTTTAAGCGAAACCTCTGACTCTCATCATCCCACCCTGCAGACTGAGGTTTAAATAGTCCTGCAGTCCCTGAACGCAGCACGCTCAGTGAATCAGCTGATGTCCCTGAACGCAGCACGCTCAGTTAATCAGCTGATGTCCCTGAACGCATCACGCTAAGTGAATCAGCTGATGTCTCTGAACGCATCACGCTCAGTGAATCAGCTGATGTCCCTGAAAGCATCACTCAGAGTGCAGTAACTCACCTGCAGCCGAACGGCCTCACAGCGCTGTACAGAGTGTAGGCGTGCACGTACATGGCCACTCTCTCTGACAGGTGCTGAAACCAGAGGAGACACTGTTAGCTTAGCATCAACCAGAGGAGACACTGTTAGCTTAGCATCAACCAGAGGAGACACTGTTAGCTTAGCATCAGCCAGAGGAGACACTGTTAGCTTAGCATCAACCAGAGGAGACACTGTTAGCTTAGCATCAACCAGAGGAGACTGTTAGCTTAGCATCAACCAGAGGAGACACTGTTAGCTTAGCATCAACCAGAGGAGACACTGTTAGCTTAGCATCAGCTGCACCATAGAGATTACATGAGTAAGAGCCGCACCTTGAGGGGAATGTCGTGTCCGTAGCTCGATCTGAAGCTGGAGGCTTCCTCTCTCGCCACTTCAGAGAGAGAGCGAGCATCAGCTAGCAGCCCAGCTACCGCCTAGAGAGAGGACAAGAGTTATTCAGAGAGGCTATTAAGGAGCTACAGCACGGTCACATGACTTCACCACCGCTAAGCTAAAGGAGGCTAATGTTGGGCTATTAACCTGTTTAGCTCTGAGCCTGTTTTCAGGTCTCAGGCTCGAAAATGACATTCCCTGACCAAATGACCATATCTTCCCTTCTAAAAGGGTTTTTTCTCAAAGTAATGATAAACCTGTGAGTTGGATGTAGAAAAGTCAGAATAGATGTTTTTTATTTTAAAGAAAATTCAGATTGAACGTAGTAAAAAAACAGTAAATTATAGTGTCCGTCCAAAATTATTTTGTACTTATAGTGAAAACTACCCTTGGATGATGGGTTAGTAGACTAAAAGCTTTAGGAATCCAAAGTACAACATATAATAAGTACCCTGTATCAAGATTGATGCAAAACATTGACATTTGACCTTTTGAGAGAGGTTTAGCAAAAAGAAACTCCCACCTCTGAGGTGATTTGGGTGGAAATGGGGGTTTTACCGTTTCTCTGGAACCCATTGGTCGATTTTGGTGATTGACATTTCTTCTGACCGTTAGAGCCAATAGAATCGAAGGGGAATCTCCCCACTCACTAACATGTGCAAAAAAAAAAGTCGGGGCTTCGCGCATGCAGTTTTGCATCAGAGCGAAGCTATACTCTAGCTCTGACATCTGGAAAACGGAAAAGCAGTTTATTGCTCATGGATTATCAGAAATAATTTCAAAGGACACAGACACATTGGATTAACTTCAGCAGCGATTTTATCGTTTTAATGCCATTGAAGACCACTTTTGACCAGACTACGACACAGGTAAACCATGTTAGCATTTTTAGCTACCTAGCGCCACATGTTTTGAGGTCTGTTTTTGTTTATAAAGTCGCGAGTTCGTATCATGGAGTGATAATGAGGGTACCCTTCGATTCTGTGTCACATCACGATGTGAAACGATGTGTTGGATGTGCAGAAAAGATAAATAAGGTTTTGCGAGGAATTTCGGTGCAGTAAGGTGTTAGTATTTTTCGCTAGTTGCCCATTCAGAGGCTCAGTGTTAGCATTGTGGTTTTATTTTGAAAAATAAATAAAAATGATCAGTTCGATGAGTTTCTTCCAGTTACATGGATATAAAACATTCATAGTTTATTAAATGAACATGCCCTCAGACACTGTTTCCTGCAAGATGTTGCGGGAGTGCCCCGGTATCGGGGTCTCTCGGGCTTAACAGGTTAAGGAGCTACAGCACGGTCACATGACTTCACCACCGCTAACCTAAAGGTGGCTAACGTTGGGCTATTAAGGAGCTACAGCACGGTCAAATGACTTCACCACCGCTAAGCTAAAGGAGGCTAATGTTGGGCTATAAAGGAACTACAGCACGGTCACATGACTTCACGTCACCACCGCTAAGCTAAAGGTGGCTAACGTTGGGCTATAAAGGAACTACAGCACGGTCACATGACTTCACCACCGCTAGCTAAAGGAGGCTAATGTTGGGCTATAAAGGAGCTACAGCACGGTCACATGACTTCAACAAGCTAACCGCTAATGCTAACAGAGTTAACATCCCATAATGAGCTGGCAGCGGATTGGTCAGACAGCCAAGAGAAGGTGTGACATCACAGGATATCAGCAGTTTTAGCGAAACCGTTCTCATCTTCATCACTCCTCCCCGACAGCCAATCACAGGACAGATACAGCCTGAGCGCTCACCTGAATCACTATTAACTCACTAACACCTGTTCCCATGGTTACTTGTGTTTATGAGCAGTAAAGGCAGCTACTGTAATGCTATCGCATGACTTCACCATCGCTAAGCTAAAGGTGGCTAATGTGTGTGTGTGGTTACCATGCCGACGTGTCTGTCGATGTTGAAGATGCGTTTGTTGGAGCCCTGCTCGTACAGTTTGGACAGAACCAGCTTCTCCACCCCGAACACAACGCCATCCTTACAGCGGATAGCGATGGCCGTGCTGAAAACACACACTCAGTTAATGACAGTAAACATGTTTCTGTTACATACATACATAATGAGCTGGAGGTGAGCTGGCAGCGGATTGGTCAGACAGCCAAGAGAAGGTGTGACATCACAGGATATCAGCAGTTTTTGTAGCGAAACCGTTCTCATCTTCATCACTCCTCCCCGACAGCCAATCACAGCGCCCCTGAGTCATGTGACCACGTGGTTATTTACCTGCTGTTCTCCACGGCCTTCATGGCGTACTCCACCTGAAACACCCGTCCATCTGGAGAGAAGGTGGAGGCGGCAGATCGTACTGCAGGACACACACAGTTAATATATTAATAGATTAATATATATATATATATATATATATACAGTGCAGATGCAAAATAAAACCAAGTGTAAATCCATAAGAAGGGTCCCTTCTGATTCTGTGACACCATCAAATGTCTGGGGTCAATCTGCTGCTTAGTAGATGCATTGTTTGAAATGTCCTAATAAATAGTTTGATTGAGATATAATAACATTTTATGGGTTTAACTTATGGAGAAAAAACCTAAGTGCAGACAAGGAGCCAATTACAAACCACTTAGTGTTTTATATTCATTTATCAATTTAAAATTGGGACAAAATCATTCATTCATAATGTTGGGCTATAAAGGAACTACAGCACAAGTCACATGACTTCAACGAGCTAACCACTAATGCTAACAGAGTTAACATCCCAAAATGAGCTGGAGGTGAGCTGGCAGCGGATTGGTCAGACAGCCAAGAGAAGGTGTGACATCACAGGATATCAGCATTTTAGCGAAACCGTTCTCATCTTCATCACTCCTCCCGACAGCCAATCACATCTCTCCTGGGTCATGTGACCCCGTGGTGAGTTACACTCCTCCCCACAGGACAGATACAGCCTGAACACACCTGAGTCACTATTAACTCACTAACACATGTTCCCATGGTTACCTGTGTGTTAATGAGGGTTAAAGGCAGCTACTGTAACTAACTAACCACGGGGTCACATGATTCTTAAACCAGACATGGAGCCAATTAAAAACCACTTAGTGTTTTATATGTATAAAAAATTGGGACAAACTCATTAATTTGCAGCTGAAAACATGACCTGTAGAACGACTGAAGCCACGTCTTCTCTACGGTAGATACAACTTAACACACTGCTGCTGTAACTGAGTCAGATCTAACTAAGTGAAGCTCATGTGTTCTCTACTGTAGATGCACCTGAACACACTGCTGCTGTAACTGAGTCAGATCTAACTAAGTGAAGCTCATGCGTCTGCCCAGCTCTCATAATGATTCAAAGTGAATTAAAGTCTATTGAAGGTAGAATGAAGGCTGATTGAACAGACAGTTCAAAGATAACATTTATATCATGGATAAACTTCACAGTTTGAAACTGATGTGTGTCTAAAGGGAGTTTGGTTTTGAGCTAACAGCTAACAGTTAGCATGGAGTCTGCCTATGTATTTGCTGACTCATTGATATTCCTGAAGTTACTCTAAAGTATATTTAGAAACAGAGGGTGTGTTTCATTAAGTGTTACCTGTAAACTGTATCTGCATTCAATCTGTTTCAGAGGGTACAATGGGGGGCCTCTGCCCAGCTGTAATGAGGATTTAAGGTGAGTTAAAGTCTATTTAAGGTGAGTTAAAGTCTATTTAAGGTGAGTTAAAGTCTATTTAAGGTAGTAATATGAAGGCTGATTGAACAGAAACACTGAGAACAGAAAAGAGAAAGATAAATCAGGGATAAACCACTCGTCCCGTTTCAACACGAGGCAAGGCAACGTGTTTCAATAAATTAAAAATATGAAGGAATAGAGCAGCAGACACGCATTATAAAGGGTCATTTAAAAACTGTGATTAAAACGCAGAGAGAATAAAATTAATAAAACACGATAATATATAAAAACACGACTAACGTAGAAAGGGAGTCTGGGTGTGAGCTAACAGCTAACAGTTAGCATCTGTTTATTTACTCATATTCCTAAAGTTACTCATTTTATGAAGACAGAGAGAGATGCGTTTGATTCATGGTCTTTTAATCAAAGTATTACCTACAAACTGAAACTAAACTAAGTATAACAACTGAATGCTTTCGTTTTCGCTTCAGTTAGCTTCTGTTAGCTCATTATGTGGATTTAAAGTGTATTCATGTATGTTTAAGGGAGTATCATGACGGCCGATTACATTAAAGCAGTTTAAAAGAGAATATAAAGTGTTAAAGTATATAAATTAGGGATTAATTTCAGCGACACATCTCAAAACTGTTTATTTCTAAACGGAGTTTGGTTGCGAGCTAACAGCTAACAGTTAGCATGGAGTCTTATTTATTTATTTGCAGACTCATTTGCGTTCCTAAAGTTACTCATTATATGTAAGTACAATAGAGACATGTTTCATTTTAAGTTATCTATAAAAGTACAGATGAAATTAATATTAAAACTGTGAATGCTGTCATTTCTCTTGTTATCTCCTGTTAGCTTGTGTTAGCATGCCTCGTTGTGACTCAGCAGGCTAACACGCTAGCTCGCATGCTACATGGTATAATGGACGGGTTTAAGAGTGGATATTCCCAGTAAAAGGTATATTCCCAGTAGAGTATATACTCAGAGTAAAGAGGGTGAAACGGGGACACATTGAGAGAGTTAAAGGTAAACTCACCCCGGTTCCGATGGAGCTCATTTTCTCTCAGACTCTGATCCAGCGAAGCTTCTCATCGGTCGCTCCGCACTGCTTCCGACTGCCCCTCCACAATAAGAGCCTTGAGTTTGAAATAAAACTCTATATCCTCTCTTCTTCTTCTGGTTTCCCGGCGGTTAGGATCCAGTTTAATGGCGCGTTGCCGCCACTGTCGGCTCCAGAGGGAATATACCCACAGTTCACTTTCTCAATCCACAACAACAGCCAATTAAAATAAATAAAATAACACCTCAAATCCTGTAAAACAACATATGATGGGAATTTTCAGTGATTCAATATATATGTAGGTTTCCTGGCTATGAAATGTTCTCAGACAGAAGGGTGTCATATTTATCATGGATGTTAGGGTTGTAATTAACATGCTGCGCTTCCCCTTCTGTCTCCCCCCCCACCCCCCACCCAATTTAGGACTGTAAGTGGATTGCCTTCCTTCCTGTGTCTCATCTGTATAAAGGACATTGCCTTTCTGTGTAACGGGGTCAGATCCTGGTGCTATCTACTCGTGCAGGACGTCTGTCTGTCCAGCTGGAAATAGGATTGATTCTGTTAAATGCTATAACTCTTTATTAAATAACACGACTTTGGTTTAAGCTTGTATATTTTTCTTTTCTTACCAGAAGGTGATTAAGTGTGGCATTTCCACCACACAACATGAACATTTTCTACTTTTTTAATGCTATTTCTATTTGAGATGTTTACATTTTGGATTGTTTATTTCTAGTCTTTTAATTTCTCTAATGTGCAGTGCCATGTCTTTTTATGCTGCTGCAACGCAAACATTTCCCAGATTGGGATCAATAAAGTACTTCTCATCTTATCTCATCTTATCTTATCTTTATCTTAAACCCCCCCATAACACTGTGCTCTAATGCTCAGTACAGGCCCGGTTTCAGAACAAAATGACTTGGGGTGCCTCTGAGATTACAGGGGATGCAGCAGTAGTAGGTTTACGTGAGCAATCGCGGCCGGCAACAGCAATGAAAAATAGCATTGATGTTATATCTAATGCTGCGTTCACACCGGACGCTATGCGAATATTCGCTTCGCTCTAATCGCTCTAGGTTTCACCGCGGCTGTCAGCTGTTTACTCGCATCATTCAAACAAGACGCGCTGGCTCGGGGGCTACAACTACAACACAATGAACATATTTTACCGTGATTTAATTGTAATACACGTTTCAAAATGATGCTGAATTAACAACATACTGATACCGGTTAGTAAAAACCATGAATTAATGCTTTGACAAGTCTGCAGACAGACGGCAGGCGAAACACCTTTTAAAATGCTTGTTTTCTGAATGGAGATCGGATCGATCAGGCTAAGCTAACGTTGTAGCTGCTCCGTCCTCTCTCACAACGGCCTACAGACAGAATAAACCAGCGACTGTATTCGCCATGACACAGACAGTCTGTGGTTTGTACTTGTTTAACTTTTGTCCAGTTTCTGAACAGATATGAGGAGCTGTGAGCTCTGTGTGCTAACTGCTAACAGCTAACGGCTGATGTTTTCTGGTTGAACGTCAGTGACGGCAGGCTGAGTTCCTAACCGCTGATTGGCTACCGCGAGATCGCGTCACGTGAATTTGACACTCGAGTTGAAAAATTGAACTGAGCGTTTGGGTGTTGAGAGATGTATCCATAGATCTCTTAATTTTGCTCTCAAAGTGCACCAGATTGATGCTTTTAACTCAATATTTAAAAAAAAATCTTCCTGGGGGAGCATGCCCCCGGACCCCCCTAGAGGAGGTGAGGACCCCCCTAGAGGATGTTAGGTCCACGGTGTTTACATGCTTATTTATACAATATGTGTGCTTATGCTAACATCATAAGACAAAAGTTGGTTCCGTGTTGTGTGAAGTGAGAACGCGCTAGAGTGAGGGGGGCCCCCAAGCCAAAGCTCGCTTAGGGCCCCCAAAAGTCTAGGGCCGGCCCTGGATCCGTGGGTGAATAATGTCAATCACCACAGTCTGAGCATTTTACGGGTTAGAACCAGGTTAGAACCTCAGTGCACACATCCCTTAGATAATGTGCCACTATGTGAATTCATGTTTTTAAAGCTTTCCACTAATCAACTGTTTGCAATGAGAGTTCAAATGGTATTTATATTTATTCTGAAAAGAATCGCAAAAATATAAATAATTATTGAATTTATTGGAAGTGTAATATATTTATTGTATTTTCTCCTTTATATACAAATATGTTGGTGATCTATTTTATGTTCTCAGACAGAAGGGTGTCATATTTATCATGGATGTTAGGGTTGTAATTAACATGCTGCGCCTCCCTTCTGTTTCTTTTAAAACACACACACACACACTTTTTAAATACATGTATTTAATTCATTTTTAAATCCATGGAAAAACTCTTATTTTGAAAGCAGTGGAACCCGAGACATCAAAAGTAGTTTTGTTATAATTTACATTGTTTAAAACAGGAGGTTAGTGTGTGTGAACGGTGACGTTCACTTTAATAATAAAACATAAAACCTTCAGGTTCCTCTGAACACTTAGAGAGAAGCTGAGCACAAACTGTTTAATCATGTGATCACAACCTCCACCAATCACAGCCAGGTAACACCATCAGGAGATAACTCCATACAATGAGTGGGCTAACGTTAGCTCAAGGTGTTAGCAGACGGACGGTAACATTAGCACAACAACAATAACAACAACAGATTCTTGTGATAACTTCTGCTAACAGGATTAGCGTAGCTGGCTAATATGGCTAACAGTTACAGCTGATCATGTTGTTGTTTACCTCGGTGTTCCCGGGGGAGGTCATGTGACTTTATTTACACCAATGAACACGTTATAGTCAAAGAGCAAGAGGAGGTGACTTCCTGTTCTCTCTGAGGAAGAGGGAGACTTCCTGTACTCTCTCTCTGCTCCTCTGTGTCGCCTGCCCTCAGTCAGCTGATGGGGGCGGGGCTTGTGGAGGGGGTGTGTCCTGATGGAGGGGGCGGAGTTAGGTGTTTCCCTTCAGGACGCCCATACAGCTCTGCAGCAGCTGGAGGTTCCCCTACACACACACACACGTTAAACCAGTCATCCTGATACTCAGTGGCGTTTTCTCCCGAGGCCAAGGGAAGCCAGGCTTCCCCTGTTTTTTTCGGATTGTAGTTATAATTTAAATAAATAAATAAAAACACTTTGTTTTGTTTCGATAATTCTCCTTTGCTGTGTGTTGCTGCCGGCCCGTCTCTCCTCCACTCTCATTGATCATTTTACAAAGAGTGAAACAAACAGCGCCCCTCTAGATGTTATGGTGAAACAGTAGATTGCATTCACTGTTGCGAGAGGAGGCCAGCTGAATCGGGCTTCCCTTGGTGAAAAGAAATTGAGGGATTGACCAATCAGATGAGGCCCACGTGATGCCCCTGCCAACCTGTGATTGGTCAGGGCCATGCCAAGGGAAGCCAGCCGCCTCTGGCTTCCCTTCAGAGGCGGCTGGCGGCTGGCGATTTGATTGGACACTGCCATCCAATCAAATCACATCAACATCAGTTTTATGTAGTAGCCTACTGTAACTGTCATCACCGCCGTTTGAATTATCAAGCAAATGAAGCATTATTTATTCCATATAGGGTCCGATCACCTGAATAGATGAGATTGTTTATATTTTTTAGTTACTTTTGGACTACGGACTGAGCTAATTACAGAGACGAGGACTGTTGCTGCACTTGCCGTGTGTTAGAAAGGGAAGGGAAGAGAAGGTGGACTATCGCATGCAAATGTTTCTGTACATAATTGTTTTTGAATTCATGCGTTTCATACACGCCTACTGATACTTTGATGTGAACGTAAAACTTTAAAGGTCTCCTGATTTACTTTGTGAATGAATGCTTCTTTTTTTTCATTACCGAATCTGCACTGCGCATTGAACGGCTGGTATTACATTTGGGGGGGGGGGGGTGTCTGCTTAAATTAATAAGACGAGAGAGTTTCGGCTGGAGAGTGCAAGTGGATAACAGGCGTGTGCAAGTCCTGCATCTGTGTGATAAAAATGTGTGTAAAATGATACCGGGCGCTGTAATCACCCCCCCCCCCCCAACCCAAAAAAATGGGCTTCCCCTAAATTTTTCCCCACGCCACGCTACTGCTGATACTCGGCTATTCTTGGTGCTCTTCCTCCTATCTAAAGATCTACATAAACAGAAAACTCTCAGATCTTATGGGCTTCGCTCTGAGAATTTGTTTCTTCTAGCTGAACCAAAAGTCTGTTCTGAACTAGGGAAGAGGTTCAGTTTCTCCTGAGGCTTTGAACCAGCTGCTCTCTGAGCTGAAACTCAGAGAGCAGAGGCCTGTACTACGAAGCCGGCTGACTTCAGGGAAAACTCGGGCTTTCCGTCCTACGACGCTGGTTCTCTTTTTAGCGGGCTAGATCTCCATGGTAACTTATGCTGAGCGGCTAACCTCCTCGGAGGAGGTTAGGTTGCAGGCTAAGAGATCAACTCAGTGAAAGCACCGCCTGCTGACCAATCAGAGCTCCGTGTGCGGAGTTTAAAGCTATCAAGTCATATGACAGGACAGAGGAAATACAGAAAAACTGCCGTTGCAGGAAAGACGGCCGGCAAAAATCAACTGACTGTGTGACGTGAAAATTAATAGAATATCCCCTCCCATCTTCAGAGCAATCTGACTATTAT
This sequence comes from Trematomus loennbergii, assembly GCA_012861695.1. NCBI lineage: Eukaryota > Metazoa > Chordata > Actinopteri > Perciformes > Nototheniidae > Trematomus > Trematomus loennbergii. Next base: position 30,703 of record JAAOOA010002586.1, read on the forward strand.
AACATTAGCGTTAAGAAAGCTTACTTAAATATCTGCCACAACATAAGTAACCGGATCAGAGTAACATTAAGTACAGTCCGCGGCACTGTGAGTGCAGACGTCGATGTGTCCCATTATCATTCATATCATATCACATCATAATGTATCATATATTTCCTTATCTGAGTCAGCTGAGCCGTATCTGGCCGTGCAACACTCACAGTGTCACATACTGTATGCAGAAGTATTATTTTAAGCAACACATGAAGTTGACGAAACACTCGAGTCAAATGTAATTAAAGTCAGATCGTGTCTTGGACGGGGCAGTGATTTCATAAACCTGTTAATGTACGCATTCAAACACTTTTTCTGTTACCAGCTGTATTCACCTTGCAGGTGCAGCTATGTGGCTTTTATCCTGGATAAAGTGTTTAAGTCATGGATGTTTAAAGTTTAACTTCTTCATATTTGACTAATATTAAAGTTCACTTTTCATTCAGGAAGTATGACGCTGCGCTGTCAGTACGCTTGTCCATGTTTGTGATTGGTCGAATGCTCCAAATACCACCCTTTCATGTGAACGCGCACCTAACTAGATAGGACACGGCTGGCTTGAGCGATCCACTTGATAACCAGCGTCGTAGGACCGCTTAGCGAGAGCGCGTATGTTTTGGATTGGGCCAACCGGCTAACTCAAACATATCCAGGTTAGGTTGAACCAGCTTCGTAGTACAGGCCTCTGCTCACTCTAAACACACTCAAAGCTATTCTGTTGCCTCTTTCACACCAACCTGGTTCCCGTTGTAGCTCCTCTAGAGCTTTTCTGGTTCGGAACCGGTTCTTCTTTTCAGCCCCCTTTTGTTCCCACCGCTCAGAGCCCGACTGGTGCTGCCGCTGCTGCGTCATGACGTCACCGTTTACGTCGCTGATTTTCTCCCCAACGGAGCTCACCTCACAACAACAACGGGGGACTGCGTCGGGTCGATGATCGTGTTGCTTTTAATCATACGAAGCCAGATTAAATTAAATAACGACTTCTCCAACCTTATGCTTTTCTCCAGAGTGCCGTGGTTCATTGTTTATTAATGTGTTTCAGCGGCATTTACCGACCGCTGCAGTGCTGGCTGCTCTTCCACGGGAGTTTATTCTCCCGTTAGCTCCGGGTTAGCTCACACGGCTCTAAAGTATTCACTGTCTGACTGTCACACAAGCAGCTGATACATATCCCCAGTTCCCCTTAAGTGAATGTGTGTCAGTCTGAATTGACGCTGTTTGGCATCACAACGCTGTTATGAAAGTTTCTCTGGTATAACATGGGTGATGTTAGCATAGCAACCGAAGCTAAACTGACTACTTGCTAAGCCGTTTTCTACAGGCAACATTTTACCGGCGTATTTTTCATTATGATTCTACTTGTGATAGTCGGACATGACAACCTGTGCAGCCCATGTATTGATTCCATCCGATAGCTGCTATAATAACAAACGTCTGCCTGCTCTCCACAATGATCAATAACAGCGAACGGATGGTCAAAGTAAGGTACAAACAACAGAATCACACGAAGCCTGGTTAGTGTTGCCTGACTTTATAAAGTGTGTTTTTTTATAAGTGTGTGGTTGCGTTCCAGTCACTTTGCTCAGCGCTACTGCTGGTTACAACTTTCATTTGCCGTACTCGCCATAAACTGTTAGCTCAGGTTGATCTCGCCCCTGCCCCCCCCCCCCCCGCCTCAGACGTAAGAGTGACGTATGCGATTCTTGCTTCTAGACCGACAATTTTTCGGTGCTTTTCAGGCTGTAGCTCCGAACCGGCCCTGGAACCGCGTTGGTGTGAAAGCCCCATAACTGACCTTGAAGCAGACGTTGTGTCTGTAAATGCTTTGGCTAACCGTTGTGTGTCTTGTACGTGTGTGTGGAGGTAGAGGAGACTCACCTTGGCGTGTTTCAGCTCCAGCTCAGCCAGCTCCACCAGGTTCTTCCTGAACGCTGACACTCGCCTCGTCTTAAAGTCTATCAGCTCTGTAACAACACACCATCACATATCACTGGGGGGGCAGGACACAACACATAATGAGATGTAATCAGGTGTGTGAGTATAGTGTTCCCAGGTTTATATAAAGGTGTGTGTGTGTACCCTGCTTGGCAGACTGAGATCTTCTCAAATTTGTGGCAGCAGAGAGTGAGGTGTGTGTGAGGTGTGTGTGAGGTGTGTGTGAGGTGTGTGTGAGTGTGTGTGTGTGAGGTGTGTGTGTATGTGTGGTGTGAGAGGTGAGAGAGATAATATTAATATTAGTAATACGCTTTATATTTATAGCACCTATTACAAGACTTGTAGCCAAACTGGCTTCACAGCAGTTCAATAGACAGATTAGTATAACATGACAGGATAAAAGCAATGTAGAGGAGCAGCTACATTTCAACACATATATCCGAAGATTAATACATGAAGACTTGGACTCGGACTTGACTTGGACTCTTCTTAGGTGACTCGGACTTGGACTCGGACTCGAAGAGTGGTGACTCGAGAGTGACTTGGACTCGTGAATTGGTGACTCGACTACAACACTGGTGTGAGGTGTGTGAGGTGTGTGAGAGGTGTGTGTGAGGTGCGTGTGAGGTGCGTGTGAGGTGCGTGTGAGGTGCGTGTGTACCCTGCTTGGCGGACTCTGAGATCTTCTCAAACTTGTGGCAGCAGAGCTGCTGGCTGGTCTCCGCCTGCAGGACGTCTCTGTTCTTCGCTCTAGATTTATCCAGAGCTTTGTTCGCATTCTCATAATCCACCAGAGCCCTCCTGCGGTACAGCAGGTCCTACAGGACATAATAATATATGTAATATTAAGGAACACAGAGACTCCTGCGGCACAGCAGGTCCTACAGGACATAATAATATATATATATATATTAAGGAACACAGAGACTCCTGCGGCACAGATTTAACTTCTGTTAGACAGCTATATGCCATACATTTTTGCATACATTCAGAGTAAATATTTATTCAGTATGATAGCTATGATAACAGAAGTTAAATCCATGTCTCACTTATTCTGACAATGTATTTAACCCCAAATAAAAGAACCCAATAAAAAGTTGTTAAATAATAGTGAAGTCACGTTGTAATAACAATAACTCATCTCTATCAGTTCTTTTCTGCTTTGCCAAAAGCCACTGTGTCAAGTGTCCTATTAGAGTTGCCGTATGTAGTTGTCCAATATGGCGGACCATCTCGCACATGCGCAGTACAGATCGGCAGGTGGACGGATCGGGTAGTGACACACACCAAGTACTTTGCCGTACTCAGTGCCCCGGCACTTATTACCCCAGGGCACTTATTACCCGGGCATTTAGTACAGATCGCGTTCACACCGGAGTACTTTTCCCTGAGGGAAGATTACGCAAATGAGCCGCTGACGTCACTTCTTCTTCTTCTGCTTTGGGTTTACTGGCAGGCCGCAAACAACTTCACGGTGTATACTGCCACCCGGAGTCCCCGGCCGGAAGTCCCCGGAGTTGGGGAAGGCTTCAGTAGAAGCTGCTGGGACTCCCAGCAGCTTCTACTGAAGCCTTCCGAGTAAATCGCCAGAACGCCGACACCTCCTCATCTCCACCGCTCCCATGTTTTATTTTGTGTTGCCATAAGTTAGTCTCTCTGCGTTTGTGCGCTGGGCGAATGCTAATGCTAATAATGCTAATGCCAGGATAATAAAATGGCGGCTCTACAAAACATTTCAGAGTTGTACGGGGCGTGGTTTGCAATTCGCCCAGCCAATCAGAACTGGGGCACTTTTTTCCCCCAGGAAAGTACCATCTCTCAGCAGGCACTAAACATGGGGGGAAAAGTTCCCGAGATTAAGTGCTCTTTTTGGTGTGAACGCGACATAAGGGGTACTAACGGAACTAAACGGGAAAAGTACGGTGAAAAGTACGCCGGTGTGAACGCGGCTAATAATAATATTAATATAAGTACCTTAGCGGCCTGGGACTCTCTCAGGTAATACTTCAGCAGGTCGGCCAGCTTCAGGTCTTCATCAGCGGCGACTCGAGACTCGATTTTCTGCAGAAACAGAAACATTAACGTCTGAAGGAGAAAACAGCTGTTTTTAAATAAAAGATCTGAACTCACCCGGGTCTTCTCAAACAGCTCCGACACTTTGAGGAAGAACCTGCAGACAGGAAGTGATGTCATGAATATATAACAATAATAATAATGAGTATGATTGAGTGTGTGTGTGTGTGTGTGTGTGTGTGTGTATGTGTGAGTGTGAGTGTGAGTGTGAGTGTGAGTGTGAGTGTGTGTGAGTGTGTGTGTGTGTGTGTGTGTGATCGTACTTGCAGAGGTCGGTGGAGTCCTGCGTTCCTAACGTGTAAAGAGACGAGGCGATTCTGTTGATGTCGTCTGCAGCGTCTGACACACACACACTGACGTTAGGACATACACAACTACATCTCCCAGCATGCACCTGGGCAGGGCTCAACCTTACTTTGATATCTTGTTTCAATAGTTACTTTATCACTTTATTTTTGTTGTATTATACTTTTTATTTGAATTCTATCTTATCTTTGTTTGTACCTTTGTGAATCCTGTGTTTAACTCTGACCTGTCACCTAACACTCAGGTGAGGCTCTGACCTGTCACCCAACACTCAGGTGAGGCTCTGAAGGCTCTGACCTGTCACCTAACACTCAGGTGAGGCTCTGAAGGCTCTGACCTGTCACCTAACACTCAGGTGAGGCTCTGAAGGCTCTGACCTGTCACCTAACACTCAGGTGAGGCTCTGAAGGCTCTGACCTGTCACCCAACACTCAGGTGAGGCTCTGAAGGCTCTGAAGGCTCTGACCTGTCACCCAACACTCAGGTGAGGCTCTGACCTGTCACCCAACACTCAGGTGAGGCTCTGAAGGCTTTGACCTGTCACCTAACACTCAGGTGAGGCTCTGAAGGCTCTGACCTGTCACCCAACACTCAGGTGAGGCTCTGAAGGCTCTGAAGGCTCTGACCTGTCACCCAACACTCAGGTGAGGCTCTGAAGGCTCTGACCTGTCACCCAACACTCAGGTGAGGCTCTGAAGGCTCTGACCTGTCACCCAACACTCAGGTGAGGCTCTGAAGGCTCTGACCTGTCGCTGCTACAAAGCTTCATCTCACTAGAGCATAGAATAAAAACTATATTTAAACATTTAAAGATTGTTACTTTTGTGCGAGCGGATCATCCGGTCGGACTTGGCCGAGGCGTCCTTCACTCGGTTGTGATATTCCAGCAGGAACGTTTTCTCGTGCTCGAAGAAGTCGTCAACGTCCTGCTGTGGGAGAGAAGAGAGGGAGAGAGAGTGACAGGTGAGTGGGCGGGGCCTAACGCGCAGGTGAGTGACAGATGAGGGGGCGGAGCCTAACGCCCAGGTGATGCTCTGAAGGGGTGGAGCCTAACGCTCAGGTGAGGCTCTGAAGGGGCGGAGCATAACGCTCATGTTAGACTCTGAAGGGGCGGAGCCTATCACTCAGGTGATGCTCTGAAGGGGTGGAGCCTAACGCTCAGGTGAGGCTCTGAAGGGGCGGAGCCTAACACTCATGTTAGACTCTGAAGGGGCGGAGCCTATCACTCAGGTGAGTCTCTGAAGGGGCGGAGCCTATCACTCAGGTGAGTCTCTGAAGGGGCGGAGCCTAACGCTCAGGTGAGGCTCTGAAGGGGCGGAGCCTAACACTCATGTTAGACTCTGAAGGGGCGGAGCCTATCACTCAGGTGAGTCTCTGAAGGGGCGGAGCCTAACACTCAGGTGAGTCTCTGAAGGGGTGGAGCCTAACGCTCAGGTGAGGCTCTGAAGCTCACCTTCACTCCGGCCACCAGAACACCATCCGCTGACTTCACAACGTTCTTAAAGAAATCCTCCAGCTTCTCTTTCTTGTTCTTCCCCGGACACTCAGCTGCAGGAGAGAGAGGAGGGGTCACACAACAACAACAACAACAAAGACTGCCCATAGATACAGAACAAAGTGCTCTCTTCTGTTGTCTGGTTTCTAACTGTATGTAAACGTGGCAGCAGCCGGGGATCTACAGAAACATGAATATATGTATGTATTGTTGACGTGGTCGGCAGGTGAGTTCAAACAGACTCACGTCCTGGTTGTACTCCAGGAAGACGTGGAAGTTCAGGTCTTTTCGGAGGACAGGATGCGCCGCCACTCGACAGAGGAACACTTCATGCATGGCCACTGTCTTCTTAAAGATGGCCAGGTACTCTCTGAAACACAGCAGGACAACACTCAGAGACACTCAGCTCAGAGCAGAGAACAAAGATAAATAGAAAGTCGTCCCGTGCGCCTTCTAAGTTTGGGAGAGACTGAAACTATAAACCAATATATTGAATAAGTGACTCACGCCTCCAGCTCCTGCTTCATCTTGGTGAACTCCTCTTTGGTCATGGATCCCTCGCCCTCGCCCAGCTTCTGGAGCTTCTCTCTGGACGCATCGAAGTCTGGCCTGGGGGGGCGGGGGGGATCTGAGGGGAGGAGAGGGGAGGGGAGAGGGGAGAGGGGAAGTGAGTGTGTGTGTGTGTGTGTCTGTGTCTGTGTCTGTGTGTGTGTGTGTGTGTGTGTGTGTCTGTGTCTGTGTGTGTCAGTGTCAGTGTTTGTGTGTGTCTCTGTGTGTGTGTGTGTCTGTGTGTGTGAGTGTGTCTGTGTCTGTGTGTGTGTGTCTGTGTGTGTGAGTGTGTCTGTGTCTGTGTGTGTGTGTGTCTCTGTGTGTGAGTGTGTGTGTCTGAGTGTGAGTGTGAGTGTGAGTGTGAGTGTGTGTGACTGTGTGTGTCTGTGTGTGTGTGTGTCTCTGTGTGTGTGAGTGTGTGTGTCTGTGTGTGTGTGAGTGTGTGTGTCTGTGTGTGTGAGTGTGTGTCTCTGTGTGTGAGTGTGTGTGTCTGAGTGTGAGTGTGAGTGTGAGTGTGAGTGTGTGTGTGTGAGTGTGTCTGTGTGTGTGTGTGTGTGTGTGTGTGTGTGAGTGTGTGTGTGACTGTGTGTGTCTGTGTGTGTGAGTGTGTGTGACTGTGTGTGTCTGTGTGTGTGAGTGTGTGTGACTGTGTGTGTCTGTGTGTGACTGTGTGTGTCTGTGTGTGTGTGTCTCTGTGTCTGTGTCTATGTGTGTGTGTGTGTCTGTGTGTGTGTCTGTGTGTGTGTGTGTGTGTCTGTGTGTGTGTGTGTGTCTGTCTGTGTGAGTGAGTGTGTCTGTCTGTGTGTGTTCGTGTCTATGTGTGTGTGTGTGTGTGTGTGTGTCTGTCTGTCTGTGTGAGTGAGTGTGTCTGTGTGTGTGTGTGTGTGTGTGTGTGTGTGTGAGTGTGTGTGTGACTGTGTGTGTGTGTGTGTGTGTGTCTGTCTGTGTGAGTGAGTGTGTCTGTGTGTGTGTCTGTCTGTGTGAGTGTGTGTGTCTGTGTGAGTGTCTGTGTGAGTGTGAGTGTGAGTGTCTGTGTGAGTGTGAGTGTGTGTCCTCACGATGTATCCTGCGTACTCCTCGTTCTCCACGAAGGAGTCATGCAGCCAGATGAACTCCTCGTGCTGTCGGACCACCGAGAACTCGTTCAGCTTGAAGTTAGGGAGCGTGCTCTGAGGAAAAAATAATCCAGGACGTCAACAATAACATCCAGGACGCCAACAACAACATCCAGGACGCCAACAACAACATCCAGGACGCCAACACAACATCCAGGACGCCAACAACAACATCCAGGACGCCAACAACATCATCCAGGACGCCAACAACATCATCCAGGACGCCAACAACATCATCCAGGACGCCAACAACAACATCCAGGACGCCAACACAACAACATGTTGATGATCATTTCGTACGAGGAGTGAAACAGACTTGATTTTAAATAAGATGCCACATCTCTGCTTTAAATAATAATAGATGTATTTTGTTAGCGCTTTTACAGATATCGTGAAAAGAAAAGAACAACAAATAATATATAAAGTTAAAGTCAAATAATACAAAAAAAACAATCACACATTCAGTGTTTTGAAGGTGGGGGGGGGGGGGGGGGGGTCAGGGCAGTCTCTGATGGGTTGGGGGAGTGAGGTCCAGAGGGAGGGGGCCGCGACGGAGAAGGCTCTGTCCCCCAGGTCCGGTGCTTGATGCGGGGGGGGATGGATAGGAGGTTGGCTTCTGATGAGCGGAGGCAGGGGGAAGGGGTGTGGTGGTGCAGCAGGTCTGTGAGGGAGGGGGGGGGGGTGGTGGTGCAGCAGGTCTGTGAGGGAGGGGTGTGGTGGTGCAGCAGGTCTGTGAGGCAGGGGGAAGGGGTGTGGTGGTGCAGCAGGTCTGTGAGGGAGGGGGGGGTGTGTGGTGCAGCAGGTCTGTGAGGGAGTGGGGGGGTGTGGTGGTGCAGCAGGTCTGTGAGGGAGTGGGGGGGTGTGGTGGTGCAGCAGGTCTGTGAGGGAGTGGGGGGTGTGGTGGTGAAGCAGGTCTGTGAGGGAGGGAGGGGGGGGTGCAGCAGGTCTGTGAGGGAGGGGGGGGGGTTTGGTGGTGCAGCAGGTCTGTGAGGGAGGAGGGGGTGTGGTGGTGCAGCAGGTCTGTGAGGGAGGGGGGGGGTGTGGTGGTGCAGCAGGTCTGTGAGGGAGGGGGGGGTGTGGTGGTGCAGCAGGTCTGTGAGGGAGGGGGGGGTGTGGTGGTGCAGCAGGTCTGTGAGGGAGGGGGGGTGTGGTGGTGCAGCAGTCTGTGAGGGGAGGGGCCTGATTGTTGAGGGCTTTGTAAGTAATCAGGAGGACATGGATTTAAATGTTCACACGTTTGTCTTTCTATACTTGTGGAGACCCTTGTTGACAAAGCGTATAAACAAACCTTTAGAGGATAAAGTTTACAGTTGTGTTAAAGGTCCCATGTCATGCTTTTCTGGTTCTTACCCGTCCCCTTGTGTTCTGTAGCTTCTGCATGTAAACGGTCTGCAGAGTCACAAACCCTCAAAGTACACCCTGTAGGGAGTAAAACTCTAACACAGAAAAGACCTGTCTATGCTGCCCCAGAACGCCTCGCTGGACATTTCTCTTTTTCCATTGTTTACTTCTTGGGTTCTGTGACGTGTGAACACCCAAATCAACAACAAATGACCAGATTGGCCCAAATGGACCAATCCGCGGAGCACCTCACACACCAGGGTCCCTTGGCTAACTAACAGGGAGTCCCCATTGACTTGCATAGAGCTCCCTGAACGCTGGTAATAGACAAGTTGGGATCGCGGAGACCCATTCTCACAGCGTTATAAACCTTTTTCTTACTCAATATCAAGCCACACTAATGGCGCATTTCCACTACACGCCTCACTCGGCCTCGCTCGGTATGGCTAGGCCTCGTTAGGACTGGCTCACTTTATGGCGCATTTCCATTACAGTTTAGGAACTGGGGTAGTATCTATAGTAACGCAGTGTAGGCGGAGCCGTGACGTCATCTTCAATGAGAACCCCAGAAAAACAACACAGCCGTTAGCTGTTAGCACTCAGAGCTCACAGCTCCTCATATCTGTTCAGAAACTAGACAAAAGTTAAACAAGTACAAACCACAGACTGCCTGTGTCATGGTGAATACAGTCGCTGGTTTATTTATGTCTGTATAGGCCGTTGTTGTGAGTGTGGACGGTCGGAGCAGATACTACGTTAGCTTAGCTGATCTCCATTTAGACAACGCACATTTTAAAAGGTGTTTCGCCTGCCGTCTGTCTGCAGACTTGTCAAAGCATTAATTCATGGTTTTTACTAACCGGTATCAGTATGTTGTTACTTCGGCATCATTTAGAAACGTGTATTACAATTAAATCACGGTCAAATATGTCCATCTTGTTGTAGTTGTAGCCCCCTTGCCAGCGATTCTCTCTCTAGTTTAGCATACTCAGCCCGACTCAGCCTGGTTGTTGGCCCGGAAAGAACCACGATTTTATGGGGCCAGAAAAACTGTGAATTAGGACCCGCTAGCCGGTACTACGCCAAGTGGAAACGCAACCAAAAACGGGCCCCGCACGGCTCGGCACGCTTAAAGCGAGCTCCGCGCTGCAGTGGAAATGCGCCATTATTGTTTTTACTTCGGCTGTGAGTGTTTGTGTGTGCTCAGGATGAGTTTCGCTTGTTCTCGCTATATCGCCGACCCGGAAACCGCCGTCCTCGCAGCAGTTCGCAGCAGCGGCGAGCAGCAACGAGCCTCGCAACGTCCCGACCAATCAGAGCACAGTGGGCTCACAGGGAGGGGGGGCAGGAGCTCCAACAAGCCGTGTAGGACAGAGAGTGAATACACATGCTATACAGAGATGCTGTATGAGAAACCAATGTGAGTTTGGAAAATGACATGGGACCTTTAACAGTCAGGTTGGTAATATGACACGGACTGGGTTTACTGCTCAATATATAGAGATGTTTGCCGTAACTCCAACAATAACAGGACAAGCATCCCACGTCTCTGTTTACATTCAGCAGCTAAAGAGAATCATATGCAGTATATCATATATAGTTAAGACTAGCATCACAAGACCCTAATGTGAAGCTTTAATGAGGTTCAGCAGGTAAACAGCGTCACACCGAGGACCACCATGTCCACACACACACTCACTCACTCACTCTCTCTCACCTTGGTGTGCACGGTGAACTTGACCTTGTCTCTCTCACTCAGGGCGTCGGAGATGTCCACCTGCAGCGTGGCGTCCGTCTGCAGATCCACGTTCACCGCCCGCGTCTAGAAAAACCACACATCCCATAATGCAACACGAGTCTCATAAAACCTGTCTGTTGTGAAGTCAATAATCAATACCTGCTGACGTCCCAGAGAGGAGACTGTCAGGGTATTTTAATAACCTTTTTATGTCTTGGTTTAGATTAATTTACAGTTTAGGCTCTGTTGTTGTTTTTTTAACTTGTAGTAAATGAGGTCTCTCCCTCAGGCCTTATATTGTAGGGTAAATCAAGAACATGTATTTCTGTATTTAAGGTTTTTAACTGAGATACATCTGTGTGTGTGTGTGTGGTGACTCCCTGATGAACAACACAGTAATGACCTGAAACTGACCGTTAGCCCCTGTTAGCTCCGCTAGCCGCGGAGCTAACGGCCCGCAGCAGCCCGGCTCTGAGTCCGGATTCTGAGTCAGTTTAACGGGCTAAATGACAGCTGACTGACCCACAGCCTGGAGCTGCTGTTAGCATGGAGCTATTGCTAGCAGGGGGGAGCTAACCTGGCTACCAAACAGGAGCTAAAGCTAGGTAGCGTCTTCAGCACAGACACAGGTATAACAGCGAGGTGTTCAGACAGGTTGACAGACAGACAGGTATACAGACAGACAGGTTTACAGACACACAGGTAAACAGACAGGTAACAGGCAGGTGTATCCAGGTGTCGCTCACCCCTCGGTCCTCCTCGGAGAGAAAGTCGGGTCCGTCGTCCAGCCCTTCCTGCTGCAGAGAGACAGAAAGAGAGGCTGTTTACACACAGACACAGACACACAGACACCACACAGACACACAGACACAGCACCGGGGCTCCGGTACCGGGCGGATAACAGCTGATAACAGACAGAACAACAGAGGAAACAACAGGAGAAGAACCCACCATCATGGCTGCTGAGTACGGGTGGAGACGGGAAGCGCGGTGACGTCACGACGCACAGGCCAACGTCATGAAGCAAAACAGGAAGTAGCTTTCAGATCAATATTAGTTTTTATTTATTGTTTTTAATATATACCTCAGTGTTTCAGTTAGTGGTTAATATGTTCATGGATATAACAATTACATGTTGTGTGTTCCCTGCATGTTGTGTAGCATTGTGTGTTTCTCTGCATGTTGTGTGTTTCTCTGCATGTTGTGTGTTTCTCTGCATGTTGTGTAGCATGTGTGTTTCTCTGCATGTTGTGTGTTTCTCTGCATGTTGTGTGTTCTCTGCATGTTGTGTGTTTCTCTGCATGTTGTGTGTTTCTCTACATGTTGTGTGTTTCCCTGCATGTTGTGTAGCATTGTGTGTTTCTCTGCATGTTGTGTGTTTCTCTACATGTTGTGTGTTTCTCTACATGTTGTGTGTTTCTCTACATGTGTGTGTTTCCCTGCATGTTGTGTGTTTCTCTACATGTTGTGTGTTTCCCTGCATGTTGTGTAGCATTGTTGTTTCTCTGCATGTTGTGTGTTTCTCTACATGTTGTGTGTTTCTCTACATGTTGTGTGTTTCTCTGCATGTTGTGTGTTTCTCTACATGATGTGTGTTTCTCTGCAGTTGTGTTTCTCTGCATGTTGTGTGTTTTCTCTACATGTTGTGTGTTTCTCTACATGTTGTGTGTTTCTCTGCATGTTGTGTGTTTTCTCTACATGATGTGTGTTTCTCTGCATGTTGTGTGTTTCTCTGCATGTTGTGTGTTTCTCTACATGTTGTGTGTTTCTCTACATGATGTGTGTTTCCCTGCATGTTGTGTGTTTCTCTACATGTTGTGTGTTTCCCTGCATTTGTGTAGCATTGTGTGTTTCTCTGCATGTTGTGTGTTCTCTACATGTTGTGTGTTTCTCTACATGTTGTGTGTTTTCTCTACATGATGTGTGTTTCCCTGCATGTTGTGTGTTTTCTCTACATGTTGTGTGTTTCCCTGCATGTTGTGTAGCATTGTGTGTTTCTCTGCATGTTGTGTGTTTCTCTACATGTTG
>JAAOOA010002587.1:0-38183 GCA_012861695.1 Trematomus loennbergii
TAGATAGACTCTTCTGGCCTTGAACTTGAATCATGCATATCTGCAGGGGGGGGGCAGGAAACAAACAGCACCCCCCCCCCTCCCCCCCCACCCCCCCCCCCCCCCCCCCCCCCCATACATCCTGCTCCCTCTGTTATCTCAGTAAACATTTACTGTGGGGGGGGGTTTCCATGATCATTGTTTCTGTCACACCTCACACACACAGAGACTCCAGTGTGTGTGTGTGTGTGTGTGTGTGGTGTGTGTGTGTGTGTGTGTGTGTGTGGGTGTGTGTGTGTGTGTGTGTGTGTGTGTGTGTGTGTGTGTGTGTGTGTGTGTGGTGTGTGGGTGTGTGTGTGGGGTGTGTGTGTGTGTGTGTGGGGTGTGGGTGTGTGTGTGTGTGTGTCAGCCCGGGGGGGTGCGTGCCTCCCCAGAGAGAGTTATAATTTGCAGCATCAGAAAAATAAAGAGAGAGCTGGGGAAACCCCCCCTCAGATTTATGACTGCTTTTTAAAAACTCTGCATTGTGTTGTGTGTGTGTGGTGTGTGTGTGTGTGTGTGTGTGTGTGTGTGTGTGTGGTGTGTGTGTGTGTGTGTGTGTGTGTGTGTGTGTGTGGTGTGTGTGTGTGCAAGAATACGAAATAAAATAATATATATTTTCTGAAATAATTTCTTTTTCTGAAAGTCTGAGGATTCTGCTTTTAATGTTAGAAATCTCGGAACATGCTTTTCCTTTTATATCTGAACATTTGAGTGAAACCAAATATCTATATAAATATCTTTCTGATTTATTGTATTTTTCTATGAGAGTCTCTTTTTGTTGAGTCCTCCTCTCAGAGAAGAAGTTCAGCGACTCTGCCTCCAGCCCGGAGCTTCAATAGCAGCGCGGCAGGGAGGGACGCACTGCCAGGATCACACACACACACACACACACACACACACATCTCACACACTCTCCACACACTCACACACACTCTCTCACACACTCCTGCCACCCAGAGACCAGCTCAGTCCGAGAGAAGCTGCACTCAGAGCAGGACCCGGACCCAGAGGACTTACAGCCGCGGGACTCGCTGCAGTCTTCTCCGACACTTTTTCTGCTCTTCTTGGAGGTTTCGGGGAGTTGGTAAAGACGAAGAGAGGATCCGCGTGCAGACTCTGGAGGTAAGACATGTTGGAGATCTGGGTTTGATCCGGAGCTGCTCGGGAATGATCAGACTAAACTCCCTGCTCTCTCCTCTGTCACTTCTCTGCGCGTTTTAAGAGGAGCTGCTGTCCGGAGAGGAGGAAGAGCTCTGCGGGGTTACACTCCGGAAAGTTTCAAACACATTTCCAACAAACCCGAGCTCTGATGCGTTTTAATCTGCTCCTGGATCAGATGCCAATACTTTAAGTCCATTAAATTAACATGTCATGGAAATGTGTCTTTGGCTCTGGTAAATAGGATTAAATAACCCTCCCAGTACGACCTCACACACAGAGGGGAACTGCATTTAAAGTCACTCGGTGTCAGTTCTTCCACTGGCTTGGGTCCATTCAAATAGCACTTGTATTAAATATAAGTAATGTACCACCATGCACCGCGCTGTGTGTGCTGTGCAAAGTGAGGAAAACTGCACTTTGGTAAACCTGGTCCACCTTCACGCACCTGTACGAGCTGCGCGTGATGAGCGTCTTTTTCACTTTCATTTATTGTATTACTTATAACATGACTCTGTGCAGATAGCAGAGTTTGAGGCTCATGTTGGAGCAGGTTCCTCTGCCGGTGCATGGGGGCTCTAATGAGAGACACACCCGGCTGGACGTGGAGCCTCCCCTCGCGCTGCTTCTCAGGAGAATGAACAAAAGTCTTAAAATGGGGAAGGTCTGCATACCGTAACTAAACCGTGATTAGCATATGAACACTGTCCGACTCAAAGAGCTCTGCAGAGACAGTGTGTGTGAATGTGTGTGTGTGTTACAGCCTCACACACACACACACACACACACACAGATCACTGCTGCAACATGCACCTTTTCTTTCCTCTAACTTTGCTCCACACCGGCTCCAGCAGCACCGGGCGCTCTGACTGCTCACAGCCGCTCATGGCGCTCCTTCAGGCGGCCTCGCTCTGCGCCAGGCCCCGCTGAGGCTCCGGAGGATGGGTGACTTTCCCATGGGGCATTTCCTCTTGTAATCTTTAATCACCCTCTGCACACACAATGCCAACACATCAGTCCACCCCCCCCCCCCCCCCACACACACGCGCACACACACACACACACGCGCACACACACACACACAACCACACACACACATTCACACACACATTCCTGCATGCAGTGTTAAATGCAAGCTTCGGAGATGGAGTCTAAAGAGGGGGGGGGGGGGGGGGGGGGGTGAAGGAAACTGGGCTCTCCTTCCCATGATGCTTTGTGCCAGCCTTCTGTGGTTCTGATGATGTGGAGAGCTGTGAGTGATGTAGTGGACGAGAGGAGGAGGAGACGATGGAGGAATGCACACACACAACACACACACACACACACACACCACACAACACACACACACACACACACACACACACACACACACACATAAAAATAGAAACTCAAGCACAGATATATGGACAGGTGTGTGTGTGGTGTGTGTGCGCGTGTGTGTGTGTGTGTGTGTGTGTGTGTGTGTGTGTGTGTGTGTGTGTGTGTGTGTGTGTGTGTGTGTGTGTGCGCGTGTGTGTGTGTGTGTGTGTGTGTGTGGTGTGTGTGTGTGTGTGTGTGTGTGTGTGTGTGCACATGCAAGCAAAGATATATGTGGATGCCTGGTGTAAAGGACATTCAGATAGTTGCAGTGCAGACAGAGAAGTATAAACTGGAGCACTATCACTATCTGATACACAAGTCCTACGCACACACACACACACACACACACACACACACACACACACACACACACACACACACACACACACACACACACACACACACACACACCTCCCTTCATGGACATATTGTGTTGCTTTGATCACAATTAGATTTTTGAATGACTTAATGTTCCTGAAACACTCCTGAGTGTGTTGAGCATCAGAGCTACGGAAGAGGATGAGGGCCAACCTTCATTGAATCACATGATTGAGTTCTGATTGAAAGCATCTCTGAGATTGAAGTTGAACTCTTTGGTCAAAACTCAATCATGTGATTCACTGATTGTGTCCCGTACCCTCCTCCGTAGGGTCGGATCTTCCTCTCGTGTCAGAGATGGAAATGAAAGCAGACCCCTCCTCTTCACACATGAGGGGTGTTTACCCACAATGCTTTGCTAACGCTTGGAGTAAAGGAAACGCTGTAAAATGTGGAAAATAAACAGATCAAATGAAAAAAAACAAAGTTGACACGACTGCGGCGTCGTTAACATGATCTCTCCAGATGGTGAGACTCGTGATATGAGACATGATGTCGTCTTAGATTTAGGACTCTTTAAAGTAGAGACACTACATACTGATATACACCTGAACATCAGCAGGAGAGGACTCTTTAAAGTAGAGACACTACATACTGATATACACCTGAACATCAGCAGAAGAGGACTCTTTAAAGTAGAGACACTACATACTGATATACACCTGAACATCAGCAGGAGAGGACTCTTTAAAGTAGAGACACTACATACTGATATACACCTGACATCAGCAGGAGAGGACTCTTTAAAGTAGAGACACTACATACTGATATACACCTGAACATCAGCAGGAGAGGACTCTTTAAAGTAGAGACACTACATACTGATATACACCTGAACATCAGCAGGAGAGGACTCTTTAAAGTAGAGACACTACATACTGATATACACCTGAACATCAGCAGGAGAGGACTCTTTAAAGTAGAGACACTACATACTGATATACACCTGAACATCAGCAGGAGAGGACTCTTTAAAGTAGAGACACTACATACTGATATACACCTGAACATCAGCAGGAGAGGACTCTTTAAAGTAGAGACACTACACTGATATACACCTGAACATCAGCAGGAGAGGACTCTTTAAAGTAGAGACTCTACATACTGATATACACCTGAACATCAGGAGGAGAGGACTCTTTAAAGTAGAGACACTACATACTGATATACACCTGAACATTAGCAGGAGAGGACTCTTTAAAGTAGAGACACTACATACTGATATACACCTGAACATCAGCAGGAGAGGACTCTTTAAAGTAGAGACACTACACACTGATATACACCTGAACATCAGCAGGAGAGGACTCTTTAAAGTAGAGACACTACATACTGATATACACCTGAACATCAGCAGGAGAGGACTCTTTAAAGTAGAGACACTACATACTGATATACACCTGAACATCAGCAGGAGAGGACTCTTTAAAGTAGAGACACTACACACTGATATACACCTGAACATCAGCAGGAGAGGACTCTTTAAAGTAGAGACTCTACATACTGATATACACCTGAACATCAGGAGGAGAGGACTCTTTAAAGTAGAGACACTACATACTGATATACACCTGAACATCAGCAGGAGAGGACTCTTTAAAGTAGAGACACTACACACTGATATACACCTGAACATCAGCAGGAGAGGACTCTTTAAAGTAGAGACACTACATACTGATATACACCTGAACATCAGGAGGAGAGGACTCTTTAAAGTAGAGACACTACATACTGATATACACCTGAACATCAGCAGGAGAGGACTCTTTAAAGTAGAGACACTACATACTGATATACACCTGAACATCAGCAGGAGAGGACTCTTTAAAGTAGAGATACTACTACTGATATACACCTGAACATCAGCAGGAGAGGACTCTTTAAAGTAGAGACACTACATACTGATATACACCTGAACATCAGCAGGAGAGAACTCTTTAAAATGCAAACATTTTGAAGAGTATTTGACAGAATAATCAGTTAGTTTTTGTGTATTATTGTAATGAATTTTGACATGTCTCTTAATCACTGTGCTGATGACAGAGCTGACAGATACATCAATCAATCAATCAATCAAACTGTATTAATATTTCACTTCTCATCCTCAAAGGGAGCTCTGATTAGAAAGAGTGACTCTGAACCGTTTCCATTGTTCTTAAAGGTGTTGTAGAAAGGATTGTAAATGCTTCTAATGAAGAGCTTGTTTACCATGTGTGATGACATCAGTGCTGTGTGTGGTGTGTTCAGGGAGCGTGGGACAAACCCCCTCTGAGCTTTGTTTATAGACTTGTCTTTGTTCAGAGTGACAGAAAGATAAGATCTGTGATTTACAGACGGCTTCTCTTTCCTCTGAAGTCCAACAGAGACAGGATTTCTCTCTGCGGGTTTCTAAAGAGCAGAAATGAGGCGTCGTGTCGAGGTTCATTCAGACCTCTGCTGTTACTCATCTGCAGAAACTCTTAAACAACTCGTACTTAAGTTCAAAAGTATCTGCAATACACTCTCAACCAAGACGTGTTTTAGTGACGACGGCTGAGGTAGAAGATCAGAGCCTTTACTTTAGATTAGATTCAAGTGCTGAGACAAAGAAATGCTCAGTATGTTGAAGTGAATTGCAGAGCGATGTTTATAATATAAGAATATAATGACATATAAAAGAGGTATAGTATATACAGTATGAACAGTTAGGAAATGCCTCTAAATAGTAAACAAGTTGAGTCTCAGCAGAAAGTCTCTGTCAGTGTTTAGGGAGGAGAGAGAGAGGAACGTTTGAGGCGGGATTCGTTAGTGTGAGACAGAAAGAGATTATTTGTTGATGTAAAGCGCGATCAAGAGGGAGGAAGATGGAGGAAGATGGAGGAAGGGGGAGAAAGGGGAGGAAGGGGGAGAAAGGGGGAGGGAGAAAGATGGAGAAAGGGGGAGAGGGGTCATTAAAAGGACACCCTCTCTCTTGCAGTAAATGGCAGTAAAGTATCTGGCTAATCTGCCGTCATTACCCTGATTAAATCTCCGGGATTTAACGTTCCCATCAGCTGCAATCAATGCAGGGAAATCAATAGAGAGCTGCAGCACACACGCACACACACACACACACACCACACACACACACACAACACACACACTGCAATACAACTCAAACCACAGGGATTTAGGGATTTTAATGTCAAGCGTTTTATGAAAAAGAGTTTATAGCGAAAGCTTTTCCTTTACGCGTCTGTATTTAAATGTTTAAATCCCCTCCCTTCCTCCGCTCACTTTAAGTGTTAATTAAGGTTCAAACTGAGAGGAGGAGAAGCTAGGAAACACATTTGAACATCAAATAAAAGTGGATGAAAGACACTGTAATGTCTGCTGCCAACACGCTGTGCTCTGCAGAAAGGAAAGGAGGAAGAAGCCAAAAGACTAAAAGCCATTCTGAACATCATGAAAACAGGCATTTCCCCAACACTCACTGAGGCCCGGCCCCACGAGGACGAAACGGGTTGTATCCGCATACTTCTCTTGCGTATAGCCCTGTTTGCCACGAGGCCGTAACTAAACGGTAGAAACTGACCCCGCAAACGACAACGGGTCCAAAGGTGGATAGATCTGTGAACGGAGCGCTCTGGGGGGTCCAACGGGGCCGTGGGGTCGCCTATACGGTCATCCGTTTCTGATAATGACGACGCAATAGCCCCGCCTCCCCCACCTCTGCTGCTCACCCCCGCCTCCCCCCACCTCTGCTGCTCACCCCCGCCTCAAAGTACACTGCACACTGAATTCAGATTATTTATCTTTCTCGATATGGACATAAACGCGAGTGAAGTCTAATCTGACAGGACGGAGACACGCAGCTCCTCCTGCTGTGATGCAGCGGGAGCTAAACACACACTTCAAGTCAGATCATCACCCTTAGCTATTTTAATACCTCTCAAACTAAACTAGTTATAAATATGTTTATTTTGACTGTCGGGTCACTCATTACTGGATCAGCTGCTGCATGAGACAGACACTGACGCTGTGAGAAGAGAGGAAAAGAGACAGGCTCTGTGTATTTTATTATTATATATCATTATATCGAGTCGTTATTCATTTGTTTTAAAGCTCAATAAATAACAAAGAAGACCTTTGACCGGCACTTTTATCATTTTGTCCGGAAGATTTAAACTTGAACACACGCTGACCGGTGAAAAACTCTGCCCGGTTCCCTCGGCCCCACCAAGGAGAATAAACAGAAGTGCAGCCATGACAACCATTCTTCTTCGCTGCTTTTGTGGAGGAAGTTGCTGCTTTTGTGGAGGAAGTTACAGCGCCACGTACAGGCTCGGCATATGTACTGCAGCTTTTCCAGCGGTTGGATGTAAACGGAGCCGTCTCGTGGAGCTTGACACAATCCGGTGTATATTGCGTGGGGACGGAAGCTTTTTGGCGATTGCGTTAATCCTATGCGTTTTGCTGTCTGCGTCCCCGTGGGGCCGGGGCCTCAGACTGATGAGCAGAGATGATTATACAAGAAGTGAGATGGGATTGATCCTGTCTTTATGCTAAATATAAGCTTATCTAAATTAGCATAAACACAAAAGAACATTGTATTTGTCACAAAGGTTTTTTTAATATGAAGCTCTGATTGCTTTGTCAAAGAAAGAGTTTAACATCTTGGGAAGTACACTACTTTGTTTTCTCATCAAGATTTCATTGAGAACATTGATCAGACGCTCATGTCTGTATGCTAAGTATTAACTTATTAAAGCTAGCATAAAACCTCAAAAACAGGCTGGCTTTTCGACAAAGTGATCAATAATGTTTGTTTTTACTAGAAAGGATTAGATTGACATCTTGATCAGGACCCTCCTTTGTTCTCCTGTTCAGAGTTTAATGAGAAGATTGATTTGCTTTAATGTCTGTGTGCTAATTAATCTAAACGTAGCATGAACTAGGGCAAAAATCATAATCACGATTATTTTGGTCAATAATTGATATCACGATTATTAAAAACGATTATCCATTTACTTTGAAAAACAGTTGATTACCCTGAACTTTAAGTATAATTCAACTGAAAAACCAATAAAAAATAACATTTTTTTTTTTTTTTATTAAAATAATATTCGTTTTATTTCGATTACATTGTTTTCGTAATCGTTGCAAGCCAAAATCGTAATCGAGATTAAAATACGATTAATTGCACAGCCCTAGCATGAACACTGGAAACTAATAACAGCTAGCCTAGCTTTGTCTAAAAGGTCTTTTATCTGTTTGTTAGGAATAGTTTAACATCTTGGGAAGTACTCTAAATAGTTACCTTGATGGACGAGAAGATAGATTTGACTGTTTGCTAAATATGAACTTATCTAAACGTAGCATGAGACTGCAAACAGGCAGCTAGCCTAGCTTTGTCTAAATGCTATTTAAAACATCTGTCTTTTATCCTAAGCTACTTTTGGATTAGGAATAGTTTGACATCTTGGAAAGTAAACTTCTTTGTTGTCTTATTGAGAGTTAGATGTGATGATCTCTCTCATGTTCTTACATTAAATAAAGAGCTAGTGACAGGAGTGGTTAGCTTAGCTTAGCATCATGACTTGCAGCAGGGGGAAACCGGCAGTGGCTCAGTCAGTAGGGGCTTGGACTGGGAGCCGTAGGGTCGCCGGTTCAAGTCCCCGACCAGACCTAAATATGGAGAGTTGACTGCTACTTGGAGAGGTCCCAGTTCACCTCCTGCCCTGCCGTGGTGCCCTTGAGCAAGGCACCGGACACCCCCCTTCCCCCTCACTCCCATTGCTCCCCGGGCGCTGTACAATAGCTGCCCACTGCTCCTAGTACTAGACTCCTGGTGCTAGACTCCTGGTGCTAGACTCCTGGTGCTAGACTCCTGGTGCTAGACTCCTGGTACTAGACTCCTGGTACTAGACTCCTGGTGCTAGACTCCTGGTTCTAGACTCCTGGTGCTAGACTCCTGGTGCTAGACTCCTAGTACTAGACTCCTGGTGCTAGACTCCTGGTGCTAGACTCCTAGTACTAGACTCCTGGTGCTAGACTCCTGGTGCTAGACTCCTAGTACTAGACTCCTGGTGCTAGACTCCTGGTACTAGACTCCTGGTGCTAGAGTCCTGGTTCTAGACTCCTGGTGCTAGACTCCTGGTGCTAGACTCCTAGTACTAGACTCCTGGTGCTAGACTCCTGGTGCTAGACTCCTGGTGCTAGACTCCTGGTACTAGACTCCTGGTGCTAGACTCCTGGTACTAGACTCCTGGTGCTAGACTCCTGGTGCTAGACTCCTGGTACTAGACTCCTGGTGCTAGAGTCCTGGTTCTAGACTCCTGGTACTAGACTCCTGGTGCTAGACTCCTGGTACTAGACTCCTGGTGCTAGACTCCTGGTGCTAGACTCCTGGTACTAGACTCCTGGTGCTAGACTCCTGGTGCTAGAGTCCTGGTGCTAGACTCCTGGTGCTAGACTCCTGGTACTAGAGTCCTGGTTCTAGAGTCCTGGTTCTAGACTCCTGGTACTAGACTCCTGGTGCTAGACTCCTGGTGCTAGAGTCCTGGTGCTAGAATCCTGGTACTAGACTCCTGGTGCTAGACTCCTGGTACTAGAGTCCTGGTTCTAGACTCCTGGTACTAGACTCCTGGTGCTAGACTCCTGGTGCTAGACTCCTGGTACTAGAGTCCTGGTTCTAGAGTCCTGGTTCTAGACTCCTGGTGCTAGACTCCTGGTGCTAGACTCCTGGTGCTAGACTCCTGGTGCTAGACTCCTAGTAATAGACTCCTGGTTCTAGACTCCTGGAGCTAGACTCCTGGTGCTAGACTCCTAGTACTAGACTCCTGGTGCTAGAGTCCTGGTTCTAGACTCCTGGTTCTAGACTCCTGGTGCTAGACTCCTGGTGCTAGAGTCCTGGTGCTAGAGTCCTGGTTCTAGACTCCTGGTACTAGACTCCTAGTGCTAGACTCCTGGTGCTAGACTCCTGGTTCTAGACTCCTGGTTCTAGACTCCTGGTGCTAGAGTCCTGGTTCTAGACTCCTGGTGCTAGACTCCTGGTTCTAGACTCCTGGTTCTAGACTCCTGGTGCTAGAGTCTGGTTCTAGACTCCTGGTGCTAGACTCCTGGTACTAGACTCCTGGTTCTAGACTCCTGGTACTAGACTCCTGGTACTAGGAGGCGTGTGGTGCAGTGGATAGAGCGTTGGTGTTCGGATCAGGGGAGCACAGGTTCAAACCCCACTGCAGTCAGCATGTTGTTGTGTCCCTGAGACACTTCACCCCAACTTGCTCCTGTGGGGATTGTCCACAGTATTGAGTATGTAAGTCGCTTTGGATAAAAGCGTCTAACAAGTAACATGTAATGTACTAGACTCCTGGTGCTAGACTCCTGGTTCTAGACTCCTGGTTCTAGAATCCTGGTACTAGGATGGGTTAAGCAGAGAACAAATTTCACTGTGTGCTCTGCATGTGTGACCATTAAAGAGGGTTTCATCCCTCCCAATTCTAACCGTTCTATTTGAAGGTGAAAAACTAACTAATTTAGACATTAAATCTAATAAAATGTATTCATACTGAAAGTAAATGGAGACAGGACGAGTCAGGGTTTCAGCCAGGATTATAAAGTGGACCGTTTCATAGCCAAAAGAATATTTTCTCTCCAACTCCATCGTCTTATTTTAACCTTCAGACGCAGCAGGCAGTGAAAACAGATGTGAAATATTAAGCTGTCATTGCAGAGGCTTAAAATAATAATGATTTTAGAAATAATGATCGTACATGACTCACAAATACAGTTACGTGTAATTTTACAAATTAACTAATAATTTAACACGCCTAAATGTCTACTTGTATTTTTCTGACGTATGATGATGGAAAGAGTTTGGAAAGTAATGCCTAATATTACAAAATGTATTATAATCTGCCGTCAACATTACAGCATGTTTGGGTGGAAAGAGTTCACGTTGCGTAAACACAGATTCAGATTAAATGGATGAATTTGACTGGAAAAGACACAAAAAGGTCACATTATTGTACATTATGGCACTTATAACATTATTTTATCATACATCAGGCTAGCTGTTTCCCTCTGTTTCCAGTCTTTATGCTAAGCTAAGCTAGCTTCACACTTACCGCCAATTAGGGAGCAATAAAGTATATCTAATTTCTGTCTTCCAGGATAAAGACGGAATCAATGACAGTATATTTTCAACGTTTCTCCAGGATAAAGACGGAGTAAATGAAAGTGTATTTCTCTGTGTTTTCCAGGATGAGGCAGGGCAAAGGCTGGATGGTGCTGCTGGTGCTTCTGGGAATCGGAGTTTCAGCCCAGAAGCTTCCCACCAGAGACGAGGGTTTGTTCCAGATGCAGATCAGAGACAAGACGCTGTTCCACGACTCCTCCGTCATCCCCGACGGAGCCGAGATCAGCGGGTACCTGTTCAGAGACACGCCCAAAAGGTGAGGTCAAACACCTGCATTATGTTCAGAGACACGCCCAAAAGGTACGCCCATAACTAAGAAAAATATACAGTCTATACAACAAAAATACAAAAAATAACACAAAATACAAAAATTCAACAAATAAGGCAAAATATCAATAAATTAGACAAAAATACATAAAATAAAATAAAATACAAAAATAAGACAAAAATACAAAGACATTTTTTTCCCGTGCACGAAAGGGAGGAAGCTTAAAAGTCAGATCAAAACAAATGAAAATGCATTTTACCTCGTAAAGAAAAGCAGTGAATAAAAATAAAAACAGTAAGAAAAGTAAAAGATGTACATTCCAACCCAGTCTCACGGCATTTCGTGTTATCGTCACAAAATTAATCTATTGATTCGTGTTCACCAACACCATTTCCCCATTTTTTTCGGGGCAATGTAAATAATAACAAATTAGAAAAATACAGATGTCAGTATCCAGAGGCTCTGAGCCATTTATTTTCTTCGCGGACGGCAAAAAAAGTCCGACATTATACGATTTAAAATAAAAACAATAATCGTGGCTTGATATTGAGTAAGAACATGTTTTTATGAACCACACAGCTTCCGGTCTTCCAAGACCCGACCGGACAAAAGGACGCGGTGCAGGCACGAAACACTACCAATAGAAATACATTGCTTTTAAAATCGTCCAAAAAATGGGGGAAATCGTGTTGGTTTAATCAATAGATTACATTTATTTCGTGGCTATTACACGAAATGCCATGAGACTGGGTTGGACATCTCGCCATAAAATTGGAGAAAACCTTTATTTAACTTCGTCCTAAAAGCTAACAAGTTATATTTGAGTGAGAAATGCATTGGATTTGATCTCTAAATGTGCAAGAGGAATGATTGTCTTGATGCATGGCAATAAGGGTAAGGTAAATGCTCCTGTGCCTAGTTGAATGTGACTGAATGTCTGAAGATAGAATAATGCGTGCGATGCATGTTACTCTCTAGCAAAGATAAACCTGATCCTTCAGTCAGGAGGAAACTGTGATCTGCTGACGGCCTCTTCCTGTAAACAGAGAGGAAACAGACTCTAACAGGATCTGAGAAGCTAGGATCTAAATAATAAATGAGACGTCGTGTAATCGAGTGTCAGCTCAGAGACCAAGGTCGGAGAAACATCATCTCTGCAGCTCCAGACTGACGTATTAACCGAGTCTCTTTTCTGCATTGAAACAACCAGACGTATGTTATATATTTAGATGAGTCGTATGCTCACATTATTCCAACACTTTTCAACCGTTTTCAAACCCAGAGACATTTGTAATTGTCTAAATGCATTTCATATGGTTTTCAAACATAATCAGAATACCCAGAATCAGAGTGCTCCATGTACCAATATTTAATTGTTTAATGAATTGAAACAAAACTCATACTTTCTCTGATAAACTTACACATTAATACAAACACTGTGACTCTAATTTAAAAGTATTTTGAGAGTTTTTCTCTGAATATTCCTCAGCTACATAATATGTTTGTTCTGCAACAAGCTGTAATACATTTAATGGAGTTTTTGAAAAAGACTGTTGGTAATGATCAATAAAACCAACGGGAATAAGATTATAAAGTGTAGTCGCCCCCATCTCATTCTTTCAGATTTCTGTACTTTGTTATCCGTGTATCTACTGTATACTGACCTGTGTTTATTTACATGCTTATTCATTTGATTGTACACTGTATCTGCCACCTAGACTGAGCGTTTTATGTATGTGTAACGTTCGTTATATTTGAGTCCTCCCTGGGAGAAAGCAGAGCCCTGGTGTCAGAAAATGACAGACTGTGTGTTGAACCTGTGGTTTCCAGGTACTACTTTGTGGTGGAGGAGGACAACACGCCGCTGTCGGTGACGGTGACGCCCTGCGACGCTCCTCTGGAGTGGAGGCTGAGTCTGCAGGAGCTGAAGGAGGAGGGCAGTGCAGAGGGCTCAGGTAACAGACCATAATACTCTATCACCAGACCATGGTACTATCACCAGACCATGATACTATCACCAGACCATGATACTATCACCAGACCATGGTACTATCACCAGACCATGATACTATCACCAGACCATGATACTATCACCAGACCATGGTACTATCACCAGACCATGATACTATATCACCAGACCATACTACTATCACCAGACCATGATACTATCACCAGACCATGGTACTATCACCAGACCATGATACTATATCACCAGACCTACTACTATCACCAGACCATGATACTATCACCAGACCATGGTACTATATCACCAGACCATGATACTATATCACCAGACCATACTACTATCACCAGACCATGATACTATCACCAGACCATACTACTATATCACCAGACCATACTACTATATCACCAGACCATGATACTATATCACAGACCACTACTATCACCAGACCATGATACTATCACCAGACCATACTACTATATCACCAGACCATACTACTATATCACCAGACCATGATACTATATCACCAGACCATACTACTATCACCAGACCATGATACTATCACCAGACCATGATACTATATCACCAGACCATACTACTATCACCAGACCATGATACTATCACCAGACCATACTACTATCACCAGACCATACTACTATATCACCAGACCATGATACTCATCAAGGAGACAAGACATTTAACATCTCAATAAAAACATGCAAGACCCTCTGATGGACTTCAGATCTGGATGTAACTGTATTTGAGGATTGACTGGTGCTCAGAGGACGCTTCAGTCTGACTGTATGAAACCCTGGGACCCTGTATATCAACATGTTCAGGACGTGATGCTAAGATGTTTTATGGTCGGCTGATCACAGAGTCTCTCACAGACCTGCAGTCTTTGAGCAGATCGTAAACTGGTGGAGCAGTTTTGACTTTAAAGCGGTAGACAAACACTTGCTCCATGACTTAAATAAAAGTAGGAAGGGTTGTGTCCTCGCCCTGGAGGACCTAAGGTGGCGCAGAAGCTAAATCCTCAGTTTGCACTCTGCTAATGACACAGTGTTTCTGAAAGGATCAAACCCCGCCTGACGCTCGCTGGGGTTTAATTAAGTCGGAGCGTCTAGTCTGACCACGGACAGACGTCTGTAATTTAGAGAGAGCGTCCTACGATAATACTTTATACTTTGTCCTGGAGCAGAGACGTCCCTTAACTGTCCTCAGACGCTTCATGTAAACACTCTGTCCGTCCGTCTCCTTTCTTTCATTATTGACTGTTTGGTCCATTCAAGTAGTTTGTTCAAAAAGAAAAACTCCTGCCTTTTTATTAAACGTCAGGTTCTTCAGGCGTGTACTTTGGTTTACTTTGACTTTTTAATGTTGTTATTTATTGACTTACATTGCCCATAAATGTAGTTTGTTCAAAATACAAATCCCTTCAGATTAAAGCTGATTGTAAGACAGTGATGTATAAACGGGGCTCGGATACCAACCCTGGACCTGGAAAACACACACCACACACACACACACACACACACACACAACACACACCCACACCACACACCCACACACACACCCACACACACACACACACCACACACACACACACACACACACACACACACACACACAGTGCACCCGCAACTGTTACAATGAAGGCTCGATAATCAGCTCACGCACGGCTATAGGTGTAAGCAGGGGTAAAGTGATATTTTTATACAAGTGGGGGGCGACCTAAGGGGGTCCTCACCTCCTCTAGGGGGGTCGGGGGGCATGCTCCCCCGGGAAATTTGTTTAAATGTTGAAGTTGAAAGCATCAATCTGGTGCACTGAGAGCAACAACAGAGATCTATGAAACATCTCACATATGAAACACAACTGGAACAGATGACTTTTTCTTATGAATATTTCTCTCTCTTCCCCCCTCACACACCTTTCTCTCTCTTCCCTCCTCACACACTTTCTCTCTCTTCCCCCCTCACACACCTTTCCTCTCTTCCCTCCTCACACACCTTTCTCTCTCTTCCCTCCTCACACACCTTTCTCTCTCTTCCCTCCTCACACACCTTTCTCTCTCTTCCCTCCTCACACACCTTTCTCTCTCTTCCCTCCTCACACACCTTCTCTCTCTTCCCTCCTCACACACCTTTCTCTCTCTTCCCTCCTCACACACCTTTTCTCTCTCTTCCCTCCTCACACACCTTTCTCTCTCTTCCCTCCTCACACACCTTTCTCTCTCTTCCCTCCTCACACACCTTTCTCTCTCTTCCCCCTCACACACTACTTTCTCTCTCTTCCCTCCTCACACACCTTTCTCTCTCTTCCCTCTCACACACACCTTTCTCTCTCTTCCCCCCTCACACACCTTTCTCTCTCTTCCCTCACACCTTTTCTCTCTCTTCCCTCCTCACACACCTTTCTCTCTCTTCCCTCCTCACACACCTTTCTCTCTCTTCCCTCCTCACACACTTTCTCTCTCTTCCCTCCTCACACACCTTTCTCTCTCTTCCCTCCTCACACTAAAGCATCTGGACGCTCCGTCAGAGACGTTTCCAGATGAAGAGTAATGTGAGATTGCATTTGAATATCAATCCTGCAGCACCTGCAGAGTGTCTGAGCTGCCTCTAATAGCACCTCATGATTGATGGGGCTGCTGGAGACCTCCGGAGGAAAGAAGCCATCTCTCAGTAGAAGTAGGTCTGCTGAGGAAGAGGAGGGAAGGAAGATTTAGAGCCAACACGTGCAGCAGGAGAACGCTAGAATCTGTTAAAGCAGGTCATCTGGTTTCCTGTTATGCAGCTGTGGTGCGTCACTCTTTAGTGTCCCCTGGTCTCCAGCTGTGTGCGTCACTCTTTAGTGTCCCCTGGTCTCCCTGTGTGCGTCAC
Source organism: Trematomus loennbergii (assembly GCA_012861695.1). Classification (NCBI taxonomy): domain Eukaryota; kingdom Metazoa; phylum Chordata; class Actinopteri; order Perciformes; family Nototheniidae; genus Trematomus; species Trematomus loennbergii. The sequence goes on from JAAOOA010002587.1 coordinate 16,191, forward strand.
TCTTTAGTGTCCCCTGGTCTCCCAGCTGTGTGCGTCACTCTTTAGTGTCCCCTGGTCTCCAGCTGTGTGCGTCACTCTTTAGTGTCCCTGGTCTCCAGCTGTGTGCGTCACTCTTTAGTGTCCCCTGGTCTCCAGCTGTGTGCGTCACTCTTTAGTGTCCCCTGGTCTCCCAGCTATGTGCGTCACTCTTTAGTGTCCCCTGGTCTCCAGCTGTGTGCGTCACTCTTTAGTGTCCCCTGGTCTCCAGCTGTGTGCGTCACTCTTTAGTGTCCCCTGGTCTCCCAGCTGTGTGCGTCACTCTTTAGTGTCCCCTGGTCTCCCAGCTGTGTGCGTCACTCTTTAGTGTCCCCTGGTCTCCCAGCTGTGTGCGTCACTCTTTAGTGTCCCCTGGTCTCCCAGCTGTGTGCGTCACTCTTTAGTGTCCCTGGTCTCCCAGCTGTGTGCGTCACTCTTTAGTGTCCCCTGGTCCCCAGCTGTGTGCGTCACTCTTTAGTGTCCCTGGTCTCAGCTGTGTGCGTCACTCTTTAGTGTCCCCTGGTCTCCCAGCTGTGTGCGTCACTCTTTAGTGTCCCCTGGTCTAAAGTTCTGCTTCTGGGTTCTGCTCTTCCACGCCTCAGCCTTTAAATGCTTGCCAGATAAATAGTGCTTTCTGTTTCTGTGTTGTTTTATCCCAAAGAGGAAAGGATCATTGATTGTCCCTCTACAGTCACAACATGCAGTTGAAGTATATTTATGTTACACATGAAACATGACCAAACAGAAACAGCAGAGCATTCCTCCAGTGCATTTTCTGAAGCGGGAATTCCTCCAGAAACATGAAATAGTTTAGATGTGTTCTCCGGGGAATACGATGTGTCGCAGTGTGACTCCCACAGTGGACCCTCTCTCTCTTCCTGCTGAACGTCTCTGAGCGCTGAGCACACGCTCCGGCTGACAAACACAACATTATCTTTGGCCCTCCTCTCTCTCTGATCGCTGAAGGCTCTGATCTTCGGGATGTTTGCAGTGAAAACATAGCGGCGTGTGAGCGGCTAATCGTCCGCGAGGCTGCAGAGCTGACCTCCAAGTGTCAACATGTTAAACACCCTCAGCACGGGGGGGATTACTGCATTAACGCCAGAGAGGAAAATAGGAGAAAGACACTGATTATGAACCTCATCATCAGAGAGGGATGGACTTAATGCTTTGGAAAAGTAGGGAAAGGCAGAAGTTTGCACACAAAGTCATAAAATAAGTCGACATTGATTTGCATTCTGAAATTGTGCATGTGCTAGTTTTAAAATGTAAGACACATTAAGGCTCTCCAGTTCTCTCTTTTTGTCCCTGAGGGGAAATCAGTCTGCCAGGCCTGTAAACCAAACATAATAAAATATATTTAAAAAATCAAGCGAAGAATTAAAATCTAATCCAAAGAAAAATCTTAAAAAAAGAAAACTCTGAATTTAATTTCAGAATAAAATCAAATAAAAACCTCTTTTGTTCAGAATGTATTCACATGTGAGCCTACAAGAGCCTCTGCTGTTTCTCTCCCTGAGGTTTATAACATTTCCCCTGTGCATCGTGGGGTTAGTCCTGTTTACTGACAGAGGGAGTCATCAGTCAAGTCATCTAAGACTACATTGGGTTATTGTGATATATGAATCGCAGTTGATTGATGTAGAGCTCACGTTGTTCCTTGTTGTCTCCAGGAGAGCCTCTGGACCAGCAGAGGCAGCAGACGGTGGCGGCGGACGACGGCACGGAGCTCTTCACCTACAAGGGGAACGACGTGGAGGCGTACGCGGCCTCCAGCTCGCCCTCCGGCCTCTACCAGCTGGAGCTGCTGAGCACCGAGAAGGACAGCCACTTCAAGGTGTACTCCACCACCACGCCCGAGTCCGACCAGCCCTACCCGCAGCTGCCCTACGACCCGCGGGTCGACGTGACGGCGCTGGGAAGAACCACGGTGACGCTGGCCTGGAAACCCACGCCCACCGGCTTCCTGATGGGCCAGCCGGTGCAATACTGCCTGGTGATCAACAAGGCACAATTTCAAGAGCATGTGCGCCGCCGAGGCTAAGATGACGCTGGACGACGGGTTCATGTTGGCGCCCAAACCGGGCCGGGACTTCAGCCCCTTCGACTTCGCCCACTTCGGGTTTGTTCCGTCTGATAATCTGCTGGGAAGGACCGCGGACTGGTGAGCAACAAGATCTCCTCCAGGAGCTACACGGCCAAACCCAGAGCCTCCGACATCCAGAAGCTTTGCATCGGCAACAAGAACATCTTCACGGTGTCGCAGCTGAAGCCGGACACGCAGTACTACTTCGACGTGTTCGCCGTGAACTCGGCCACCAACACCAGCACGGCGTACGTCGGCACGTTCGCCCGCACTAAAGAGGAGGCTAAGCAGAAAACCGTGGAGCTGAAGGACGGCAAAGTGACCGACGTCTTCATCAAGAGGAAGGGCAGCAAGTTCCTGCGCTTCGCCCCGGTGTCGTCCCACCAGAGGGTCACCCTGTTCCTGCACGCCTGCCTGGACAGCGTGCAGCTGCAGGTGAGGCGCGACGGCAAGCTGCTGCTGAGCCAGAACGTGGAGGGCGTGCGGCAGTTCCAGCTGCGCGGGAAACCCAAAGCCAAGTACCTGATCCGCCTGCGGGGCAGCAGGAGGGGCGCCTCCACCCTGAAGCTGCTGGCCTCCACGCGGCCCAGCAGCAAGCAGCCCTTCCCCTCGCTGCCCGAGGACACGCGCATCAAGGCCTTCGACAAGCTGCGCACCTGCTCCTCCGCCACCGTGGCCTGGCTGGGAACGCAGGACCGCAACAAATACTGCATCTACCGCAAGGAGGTGGCCGACAACTACGGAGAGGAGCAGCGGCGCCGCGAGCAGAACCAGTGCGCCGGGCCGGAGAGCCGCCGGAAGGCTGAGAAGGTTCTGTGCAAATACTTCCACAGCCCCAACCTGCAGAAGGCCGTGACCACGGAGACGGTGACGGGGCTGCAGCCGGGGAAGAGCTACCTGCTGGACGTTTACGTGGTGGGACACGGAGGACACTCGGTCAGGTACCAGAGCAAACTGGTGAAGACAAGGAAGTACTGCTAAAAGACTGCACAGAATAAATCTATTATAAATATATATATGAAATAAGTTTATTTAACTCTAAGTGATATTCTACTAAGGAGTGTATACAGACTACTCGCGGCGCAGCGACTGTATATTTATGTTCCCGGCTGCTCGGAGATCTTCATCCGGTCCGTGACGCTCGCTTTCATATGGAGACTCAGCAGCGCCTTGTATAGATCTCTCATATCCACTACATGTGTTAGGAGGAGTTTAAATTATTTTATACTTTTGGTCTCTTGTTGTTCTTCATTTTGTATTGATAATAACTGTTCTGAGGATTTCCAGTGGTAGTTCAGACATTCCCCTGTTGCTCATCCTGTAAATGTGTTCTGTGCTGGAGATGTGTGTGTTATTATCACTGTATCGCTGTGTGTGTGTACAGAGTTGTCCTGCCAATATTCATGTACATAAACACTAAATATAGACCCAGTAATCCCTCTGTCCCTCGCGGTGTCATGTTCTTGTCCCGAGCCGTTACCATGAGTCTGAATCAGGGTTTCTTCAGCTCTCCTTCACACTGGAGGTGATACCTTGATCCCAGCAGAGGATGGACTGTTTGCTGGGAATGAAGCACTGTGGTTGTCGAGCCCTGCTGACCATCAGATATCAAACGTCTCATTGACGGTAATAATGGTTCATAAATCAGTGCATCTCAGATCAATTATGAGTGCATTTCTTTGTCTCTGCTGGAGGAATGTTCACATGTTGGACGATAAGAGTCATTAACGTGTATTTTAGGGGTTCAGATCAGATGCTTTTATAAAAGCATTCACACGTTTGATGCTGCTCTCCTCTGAAGTGATGAAATGCACACTTTTCTCCGGGTTTTTGGACTCATTCCTGCACCACTATCTCACAGCAGTTTATAGAAGCTGCTGTTCATTCTCGTTGCACCAATTTCAAGTCACGAACACTCAAAATGCTTTTCAGGTTTCAAGGTTCAAGTCTCGTCGTCATGAGCTCAGCAGCTTCAGAGGAGATATGGAGATGACAAACTGAGTCCTCCTCCAGCAGAGCAACATGAAGATATATAGGACATACAACTGAGAATGTTTTGAGATGTGCAAGTTAATACAAATAAAATAGAAATAGTGCCAGAAGAGTCTTGATACAAGTAAATGGAATCTGATATATAGATAAATAATTAGCAGGAAACAAACAGATGGATGGTTTTATTTACGTGTGGTCCTCTCAAATTCTCAAATCTCTTAAAATATGAGAATTGTTTAATGTGGGCCGACTTTAAATAGATATTGCTAATCCTAAACATATCTCAAGTTAGCTACCATTAGCTACCATTAGCTACCATTACTGCTACAGGCTAATGCTCACAACAGACCAATAGAGGAGTAGTAGCAGCTGGTTTAAAGCTCGACAGTGAAGCTTTCTTTGGGAGAAATCTAACTCAAAGTACTTTGAAAAGAGAGAGAAAAACTGTGGGAAAAATACAAAACAAAACTATATTAGTTTTACTCAAATTGTAAGAAAACAGAGGCCGAGCTGTTCAAGATATCCAATTACAGTCAAGAAGAAATGGTAAGAAATAGCTGTTATGGCCAAATGTTTGTTGTTTCAGAAGTGAACTACACTCAATGATAGAACATGTATTCAACTACTTGTTGAACTATTAAAATATGTATAAACTACCAGCAGGCAAGTTGTAAATGTAGTTTACCCTCTAACACCGGGTACCTGAGGGTAGTATCAAAGCTTTGCTAAGAATTGTACGTTTTATTTGAGATATTTCTCCTTCTAAAAGTGGACACAGTTTGATGCTACGATATGATAGCATGTGAGAGATTTAAATAAACAAAGAGAAAGATGAGTTATAAAGCCAGTAAGTAATTCAGTCTGTTCACAAATATCTATATTAAGTTCAGCTAACGTCAGCTGTTCATAACAGACCAATAAAGACTGAAAAGTTAGCGGAGACACTTTTAAAAGCTCCACAGTGAAGCTTCCTGAGAGAGAAATCGAACTAAAGCTATGTCATGGAAAGTATCACAACATTGAGATTATTTCAAAAGGAAAAACAGAAAGGAAACAGAGCCGGTCCAAGAAGTTCAGTTACAGTCCAGAAGAAATTGCAAAATCATCCCTTAAACACAAAGGGCAAACAACTACTTGAATCACTTTTAATATATGTATGAACTACGGTTCAAAATGTAGTTAAACTAGTCCCAATACTGAATTCTGAGTGTGATATCAACGTTTGGCTCAGCAATTCAACTTTCTATTAAGAGGTCACATTCATTATTTCATTTTTAAGTCCAAAAGGGGTCAAAATAAGTCAGTTAAGCCAAGAGAGAAACCCAGAGTCTGGTTCTGGTTCTGGGTTCTGGTTCCCACCTCAGTCAAAAGCCAGGTTTTTTAAATAAACCCAATCAATGAAAACCCATTTCTGCGCCTGATTTTGGCTCATTTTTTAAATGACAGCATCCCAGGTGACACTGAACAGGCCTCAGCAATCTCTGTGTCCACCCATACGTTACATAAGTGCACATACTCAGAGGACCAGGCTCCAGAGTGGGAGAACTGGGGACTCGAGATACCATTTAACCATTAACCACAAACAAGCAGAGAGGAAAGCCAGACACACAAATCCTCACGTCCTGATTACAGCCGTCTGTTGCGGCCATGTTTCATCCAGAGACCGTGTTTCATCAGAGACCCAGAGACCGTGTTTCATCCAGAGACCGTGTTTCATCCAGAGACCGTGTTTCATCCAGAGACGTGTTTCATCCAGAGACCGTGTTTCATCCAGAGACCGTGTTTCATCCAGAGACCGTGTTTCATCCAGAGACCGTGTTTCATCCAGAGACCGTGTTTCATCCAGAGACCGTGTTTCATACCGTGTTTCATCCAGAGACCGTGTTTCATCCAGAGACCGTGTTTGATCCAGAGACCGTGTTTCATCCAGAGACCGTGTTTCATCCAGAGACCGTGTTCATTCAGAGGACCGTGTTTCATCCAGAGACCGTGTTTCATCCAGAGACCGTTTTCATCAGAGACCGTGTTTCATCCAGAGACCGTGTTTCATCCAGAGACCGTGTTTCACCAGAGACCGTGTTTCATCCAGAGACCGTGTTTCATCCAGAGACCGTGTTTCATCCAGAGACCGTGTTTCATACCGTGTTTCATCCAGAGACCGTGTTTCATCCAGAGACCGTGTTGATCCAGAGACCGTGTTTCATCCAGAGACCGTGTTTCATCCAGAGACCGTGTTTCATTCAGAGACCGTGTTTCATCCAGAGACCGTGTTTCATCCAGAGACCGTGTTTCATTCAGAGACCGTGTTTCATCCAGAGACCGTGTTTCATCCAGAGACCGTGTTTCCTCCAGAGACGGTGTTTCATCCAGAGACCGTGTGTTTCATACCGTGTTTGATCCAGAGACCGTGTTTGATCCAGAGACCGTGTTTCATTCAGAGACCGTGTTGATCCAGAGACCGTGTTTCATTCAGAGACCGTGTTTCATCCAGAGACCGTGTTTCATCCAGAGACCGTGTTCATTCAGAGACCGTGTTTGATCAGAGACCGTGTTTCATCCAGAGACCGTGTTTCATCCAGAGACCGTGTTTCATACCGTGTTTCATCCAGAGACCAGAGACCGTGTTTCGTCAGAGACCGTGTTTCATTCAGAGACCGTGTTTTCATACCGTGTTCATTCAGAGACCGTGTTTCATCCAGAGACCGTGTTTCGTTCAGAGACCGTGTTTCATACCGTGTTCATTCAGAGACCGTGTTTCATCCAGAGACCGTGTTTCCTCCAGAGACCGTGTTTCATCCAGAGGACCGTGTTTCATCCAGAGACCGTTTTCATACCGTGTTTCATCCAGAGACCGTGTTTCGTTCAGAGACCGGTTTCATACCGGTTTCATTCAGAGACCGTATTTCATCCAGAGACCGTGTTTCGTTCAGAGACCGTGTTTCATACCGTGTTTCATTCAGAGACCGTGTTTCATCCAGAGACCGTGTTTCGTTCAGAGACCGTGTTTCATACCGTGTTTCATTCAGAGACCGTGTTTCATACCGTGTTTCATTCAGAGACCGTGTTTCATCCAGAGACCGTGTTTCGTTCAGAGACCGTGTTTCATACCGTGTTTCGTTCAGAGACCGTGTTTCATCCAGAGACCGTGTTTCCTCCAGAGACCGTGTTCATCCAGAGACCATGTTTCATCCAGAGACCGTGTTTCATACCGTGTTTCATCCAGAGACCAGAGACCGTGTTTCGTTCAGAGACCGTGTTTCATTCAGAGACCGTGTTTCATCCAGAGACGGTGTTTCCTCCAGAGACGTGTTTCATCCAGAGACCGTGTTTCATCCAGAGACCGTGTTTCCTCCAGAGACCGTGTTTCATCCAGAGACCGTGTTTCATCCAGAGACCGTGTTTCATACCGTGTTTCATCCAGAGACCGTGTTTCGTTCAGAGACCGTGTTTCATACCGTGTTTCATTCAGAGACCGTGTTTCATCCAGAGACCGTGTTTCGTTCAGAGACCGTGTTTCATACCGTGTTTCATTCAGAGACCGTGTTTCATCCAGAGACCGTGTTTCGTTCAGAGACCGTGTTTCATACCGTGTTTCGTTCAGAGACCGTGTTTCATTCAGAGACCGTGTTTCATCCAGAGACGGTGTTTCCTCCAGAGACCGTGTTTCATCCAGAGACCGTGTTTCATCCAGAGACCGTGTTTCCTCCAGAGACCGTGTTTCATCCAGAGACCGTGTTCATACCGTGTTTCATCCAGAGACCGTGTTTCATACCGTGTTTCATCCAGAGACCGTGTTCGTTCAGAGACCGTGTTTCATACCGTGTTTCATTCAGAGACCGTGTTTCATCCAGAGACCGTGTTTCGTTCAGAGACCGTGTTTCATACCGTGTTTCATTCAGAGACCGTGTTTCATCCAGAGACCGTGTTTCGTTCAGAGACGTGTTTCATACCGTGTTTCATCCAGAGACCGTGTTTCATTCAGAGACCGTGTTTCATTCAGAGACCGTGTTTCATCCAGAGACCGTGTTTCATCCAGAGACCGTGTTTCGTCCAGAGACCGTGTTTCGTTCAGAGACCGTGTTTCATCCAGAGACCGTGTTTCATACCGTGTTTCATCCAGAGACCGTGTTTCGTTCAGAGACCGTGTTTTATACCGTGTTTCATTCAGAGACCGTGTTTCATCCAGAGACCGTGTTTCATCCAGAGACCGTGTTTCATCCAGAGACCGTGTTTCATTCAGAGACCGTGTTTCATCCAGAGACCGTGTTTCATCCAGAGACCGTGTTTCGTTCAGAGACCGTGTTCATACCGTGTTTCATCCAGAGACCGTGTTTCATCCAGAGACCGTGTTCATCCAGAGACCGTGTTTCATCCAGAGACCGTGTTTCATTCAGAGACCGTGTTTCATCCAGAGACCGTGTTTGATCCAGAGACCGTGTTTCATCCAGAGACCGTGTTTGATTCAGAGACCGTGTTTCATCCAGAGACCGTGTTTGATCCAGAGACCGTGTTTCGTTCAGAGACCGTGTTTCATTCAGAGACCGTGTTTCATCCAGAGACCGTGTTTGATCCAGAGACCGTGTTTCATCCAGAGACCGTGTTGATCCAGAGACCGTGTTTCATCCAGAGACCGTGTTTGATCCAGAGACCGTGTTCGATCCAGAGACCGTGTATATGAAGGGTTTCATCCAGAGACCGTGTTTGATCCAGAGACCGTGTTCGATCCAGAGACCGTGTATATGAAGGGTTTCATCCCGACCCTGACTCCTAACTGGGATTCGCTGCCGCTGTCAATCACCTGCGCTCCACCTGGATCCCATTAACCTGCTGGGATGTGAGGAGCTTCCAGAGGGAGCGTCATGGATACTCCTGTTCAACGCCTCTAATAAAGCTGCTCATGTTGCCCCGTGTGAATGAGATCCGCTGTGTGAAGCCGACTCTAAAGCAAGGTGGAAAAAGTGCACAGACACTCTCTTTTCCCAGCATGCTGCAGGAGATACAGAGAGAGCTTTATCCATCGGCTGTTTATCCTGTGTGTGTGTGTGTGTGTGTGTGTGTGTGGTGTGTGTGGTGTGTGGTGTGTGTGTGTGTGTGTGTGTGTGTGTGTGTGTGTGGGTGTGTGTGTGTGTGTGTGTGTGTGTGTGTGTGTGTGTGTGTGGTAATCAGCCTCTGATCCGGCGCTGTTTGGTTTGACTCAGAGAGACGAAACTTCTTCCGAAAATATCGTAAACACTGTGGTTGTAAAAACTGAGGCTGACTAACTGCTACAGTTTGACTGATAGACAGCTGGGGCTCTGTCCAATAGTCCCAACTAAATATGCCAACCATGGAGCTTTAGAGGTGCTAATAAAAGGCTAACATTTGAGCAGTTATCATTGTTTTTAAAAACCACAAAATATGTTTTCCATCCCAGTTTAGATCTTTCGCTCCGCACAGCTCCGGCCTCTTGGATGTAAACAGAACGTTGCTGTTCCGACTAATATCACGTCTACTCTGGCTTGGAGAACAAAAACGTTATCGGCCGCTGAACCCCTCACTTCCTGCCGCTTTGAGACAACACTGTCTCAAGATTTCAGTTTTGCAACAAAAAAAATGTTTCTCTCAAAATGTCACTTTTTTCTCACAATTTTTTTTTTTGCAAAAATAAATATCATTGTCTTCCCAAAATGTTCATTTTTGTTCTCAATATTTCATTTTTTCTCAAAATAGCACTTTTTTCTCAAAATTTCACTTTTTTCACAAAATTTCACTTTTTTCTCAAAATCCCAAAAGTCTCAAATTTTCCACAATATTCTCGTTTTCTTCTTGACAATTCAGAATTTCCCAAAATGTATACCTTTTTGGAAAATCACAACATTTTCACTTTTTAAAACAAAATTCGGGATCTGACGTTTTTTAACAAAATAAAAAAATTCGGACTTTTTGTCTAGTTCTCAACGTTCTGGTCCCGCTTTAGTTTGGGGGCCAAGAGGAGGATTTAATACACTGGAACAGAGCTGGAGAGTAACAAAGTACATTTACTCAAATACTGAACTCATGTACAAACTAGGGCTGTCAGTCGATTAAAATCTTTAATCGCGATTAATCGCATGACACAAAAACACGAGCTGCAGATCGTTGCTAGCTCATTCTTCTTATAGCCACTGTTATCTTCGCTCATAAAAGATGCTCTGTGTCTTTCTGACTGTAGCTGTAAATACATATAGAGCGGTGCAGGGATGACGCATTTACCCGGAAGTGCTGGTTCCCTCGACAATAAAACAATGGGATCTCTCCATAGGATTTTGGAAAATAGCTCGAAATAAGGTCTGCACTTTTGTTCAGCCGGATCATCTCCACAGGTCTACTTTTATAATGTTCTAATCATAACTCTAATGTCCAGAAGCTAAATGCTAACGTGATGCTATAAAGGAACTACAGGCGAGTCCAGCAGCACGACTTCAACGTCACGCCAACTTCAGATCCATATTCAAACACACAGATTCTAAATGGTAAGAGTTGAAGCGTTTGTTTGAACAGTCTGCAGGAGGCAGGGACTTGCTTTCAAGCAGAACAGGGCAAACTAACTTAGAGGAGTGTTCACGTGTTCGGCGTAATGACGTCCAACGTCCTCCACGACTTCTGTAGTCCTATTCAGCCACTTGGTAACAACCATCGTTTCTCAGACACGTCAACTCTTCAGAAATCACCCAGTGGGGTCACTGCTGATGGATTTAATGTCCTAGAACAAAACGTGATCCGTCTCTTCAATGTGTCTCAACCACAGACCTTAGTTCAGCTAGTTTCCTAAACCCTATGGAGAGATCCCATTGGCTCTGAGACCAGGGAACAGGAAGTGGAGAGATCCCATTGGCTCTGAGACCAGGGAACAGGAAGTGGTGACATGCTGACTCACTTCCGGGTTTTAGGACTCATTCCTGCACCACTCTATTGTGTGATGAAGACGCTTTGTGACGCTGCAGAAGTGGGCGTGGTCAGATCTAGACTGGGTTGGGAAAACGACAGAAGCGGACTGGTCTAGTTTCCAGACTCTATGCTAAGCTAAGATAATGCTAATGCTGCTATTCGGATTTAACAGAAAGATTTTAAGAGTGATAATCTTCTATTTGAAGTCACGGAAAGGAAACAAATGAGACACGTATGGTTAACTGAATGTTAGGTGTTGATCTTCAGTCGGTAACCCTCACTTTCTCCCAGTCTTTATTGTCCTGGGCTTCTAGACTCGAGGCTGTAACAAGAGGAGAAGCTAACCTTAACCCAACACCCCCGACGCTTTACGAGGGGCTTTAGGAGCTGGCATCTGCGTGTGTGGTTGTGTGTGGTGTGTGTGTGTGTGTGTGGTGTGTGTGTGTGTTGTGTGTGTGTGGTGTGTGTGTGTGTTGTGTGTGTGTGTGTGTGTGTGTGTGTGTGTGTGTGTGTGTGTGTGTGTGTGTGTGTGAGAGGTGTGAAAGCTAACTGGATGAAGTTCTCCTGCCACCTGCAGCCTCACACTGTCTGAGAAACCTCCAAACTAAACACGGTGAAATGAAATGATATGATATGATGATATGAGCTGAGGCTCATTGACTACGTGTGGACCAGATGCATTTACACGGACAGAATAATAGGAACATTTCAAATTAAAAACAGCAGTGGAGCTACAGAGGTTCATATACATGCTAACCATTCATAGAGTTTACCAAATAGAAATGCAGGTTGCTAAATGTTTAGCTAACAACGAGTGTAGTCAACAAAATGCTATATTTAGCCGTTGTTGTTTATTTCTATTATTATCATTATTTGTTTATTTCTATTATTATCATTATTTGTTTACACCACACATTTGTGTAATTGGTCACTTCTGTCATTTATCACATGGGTGTGTTTTCTTAGGTATTTAGTCGACCTGTTGAAAAAGAGGCTGATTGGGTCCAGATATTTTCTGTGACCGTGCCGCTTTATGTGACCGTGCCGCTTTATGTGACCGTGATGTGACCGTGCCGCTTTATGTGACCGTGCCGCTTTATGTGACCGTGCCATTTATGTGACCGTGCCGCTTTATGTGACCGTGATGTGACCGTGCCGCTTATGTGACCGTGATGTGACCGTGATGTGACCGTGCCGCTTTATGTGACCGTGTTGCCGCTTTATGTGACCGTGCTGCTTTATGTGACCGTGATGTGACCGTGCCGCTTTATGACCGTGTTGCCGCTTTATGTGACTGTGTTGCCGCTTTATGTGACCGTGATGTGACCGTGCCGCTTATTATGTGACCGTGTTGCCGCTTTATGTGACCGTGATGTGACCGTGCCGCTTTATGTGACCGTGTTGCCGCTTTATGTGACCGTGATGTGACCGTGCCGCTTATGTGACCGTGATGTGACCGTGCCGCTTTATGTGACCGTGCCGCTTTATGTGACTGTGTTGCCGCTTTATGTGACCGTGATGTGACCGTGCCGCTTTATGTGACCGTGCCGCTTTATGTACCGTGCCGCTTTATGTGACCGTGCCGCCTTATGTGACCGTGCCGCTTTATGTGACCGTGATGTGACCGTGCCGCTTTATGTGACTGTGCCGCCTTATGTGACCGTGCCGCTTTATGTGACCGTGATGTGACCGTGCCGCTTTATGTGACTGTGTTGCCGCTTTATGTGACCGTGATGTGGACCGTGCCGCTTTATGTGACCGTGCCGCTTTATGTGACCGTGCCGCCTTATGTGACCGTGCCGCTTTTATGTGACCGTGATGTGACCGTGCCGCTTTATGTGACCGTGATGTGACCGTGCCGCTTTATGTGACCGTGCCGCTTTATGTGACCGTGATGTGACCGTGCCGCTTTATGTGACCGTGATGTGACCGTGCCGCTTTGTGACCGTGATGTGACCGTGCCGCTTTATGTGACCTTTATGTGACCGTGCTGCTTTATGTGACCTTTATGTGACCGTGCCGCTTTATGTGACCGTGATGTGACCGTGCCGCTTTATGTGACCGTGATGTGACCGTGCCGCTTTATGTGACCTTTATGTGACCGTGCCGCTTTATGTGACCGTGATGTGACCGTGCGCCGCTTTATGTGACTGTGTTGCCGCTTTATGTGACCGTGATGTGACCGTGCCGCTTTATGTGACCGTGCTGCTTTATGTGACCGTGATGTGACCGTGCCGCTTTATGTGACCGTGCCGCTTTATGTGACCGTGATGTGACCGTGCCGCTTTATGTGACCTTTATGTGACCGTGCCGCTTTATGTGACCGTGCTGCTTTATGTGACCGTGTTGCCGCTTTATGTGACCGTGATGTGACCGTGCCGCTTTATGTGACTGTGTTGCCGCTTTATGTGACCGTGATGTGACCGTGCCGCTTTATGTGACCGTGATGTGACCGTGCTGCTTTATGTGACCGTGATGTGACCGTGCCGCTTTATGTGACCTTTATGTGACCGTGCCGCTTTATGTGACCGTGATGTGACCGTGATGTGACCGTGCCGCTTTATGTGACCGTGATGTGACCGTGCCGCTTTATGTGACCTTTATGTGACCGTGCCGCTTTATGTGACCGTGATGTGACCGTGATGTGACCGTGATGTGACCGTGCCGCTTTATGTGACCGTGATGTGACCGTGCCGCTTTATGTGACCGTGATGTGACCGTGCCGCTTTATGTGACCTTTATGTGACCGTGCCGCTTTATGTGACCGTGATGTGACCGTGCCGCTTTATGTGACTAATGAAGGGAAAATTCCCGACTGCACAAAGTATTCAAAGTGTCCGACGATTAAAACAAATTAATTTAATATTTTCTTTTTGTTGTCGACACAGAAATATCCTTCACATAATGCATTGGATGAAGGTCCTGCACTTAAAGGTAGGGCAGGCAAGTTTGAGAAACCGGCTGGAGATACACTTGTTGTTATATTCCATGGAATGCTCTTAACATCCTGATAGCAATGAATATCTGAAGTGCTTTGACAACAAATCCATAGAACATTTTCATCAGTGGAAGCTGTAGTACTGTAAAAAGCACGACCAATCATCTGAGCCGGCCCGGCTAAAATAACTGGATGGCCTACCTGCCTGTCAGCCTTCCATCTGTGCACAGACTTATCTCGTGCCCTCATTGGTCATGTGAGCGTTCGTGTGTGTTGGAGGAGGGGCTCTGTGAGGAAGTGGCAGATTTTCTCCGGTTGTGTATTTTCAAATTCTAGCGCACTGGAGCCGGTTTCTCAAACTTACCTACCCCACCTTTAAGTGTGATCCGTGTGTGTGTGTGTGTGTGTGTGTGTGTGTGTGTGTGTGTGTGTGTGTGTGTGTGTGTGTGTGTGTGTGTGTGTGTGTGGTGTGTGTGGTGTGTGTGTGTAACTGTAGGGTGGTCCCCCCCTCTGTAAGTGGCAGTCATTTCTCACGATTCCAGTACAGTACTTTTCTCTCTGAAGACGTCCGTTAGTCGCCGGCTTGTGGAATAAAAACACGTTTATCCCGTGACCTCGAGCTTCAGGAAACGCTTTGCTGTTCGGCCTTGAAACAGTGAGGGAGGTGTGTGTGTGTGTGTGTGTGTGTGTGTGTGTGTGGTGTGTGTGTGTGGTGTGTGGTGTGTGTGTGTGTGTGTGTGTGTGTGTGTGTGTGTGTGTGTGTGTGTGTGTGTGTGTGTTGTGTGTGTGTGTGAAGCAGCTGAGGTTTCCTCCAGAGAAAATATTTACTTCATAAAGAAACTCTGAGAGTATGTATGTCTCCGCCGTGGTGTCCTAACTGTGGTTTCTGTAGCTCTTGGCCCACGGAGACTGCGGTTCTTTCAAAGAATCCGTCCTGCAGGATTTATGGTTCAAATGTCTTTGTTTAGTTTAAGAGAAAGACTTTATCACGGGAGATTGTGAGCCCTGAATGCATCTCTGTCTGAGCGCTGGCTGGCGTCACAGATCCAGAGCATGGAAAGCTTCTCTCAGACACACGGACTCAGCCAGGAACAAAGACTCCAGGCGCCACAAGAGATGCAGGAGACAGAAGAGATGTGTTCCACACGTGTTGCAGAACGGCTTTATTTCATCCACACGCTAATATCTCAACAACAATTCAATATCCATGTCCCCTTCAGGCTGAATCATGATAACTCTGATCCTTTAACCTTTTCAGATTCAAAGGTCGTTGATTGTCATTCTGCAACAGAAGGCTGTGCAATGAAATGCAGTCGCAGTCCATCGGAGGCCAACAGGTACCAACCTCCTCCATCAGGAGGAGCAGCTTCAGAAAGGATGCAGATATAGAAACCCAAATGTTCCTCATGAAGAAACCTCTTCAGAACAACACGTGCAGCGTTTAGAGAACATTCAGCAGCTTCAGGAGACATGGCATGTGTGTGTGTGGTGTGTGTGTGTGTGTGTGTGTGTGTGTGTGTGTGTGTGTGTGTGTGTGTGTGTGTGTGTGTGTGGTGTGTGTGTGTGTGTGTGTGTGTGTGTGTGTTTGTTGTGCAGGTGTTGGAGATCAGAGTGGGGGGGGGTTGACCCTGATCTGAGTGAAAGCTGAGTGAGGGTTAATGGGATGGAGGGTCTTCAGAGGTCAGGACATCACAAAGACCCTCTCAGTGTGTAAGACCCCTCTAATGTCTTAATACCTGGATCAGAACATGACCTGGAGACACCAAACAGAGACCTGGGGGGACACTCTCTCCCCCATCTAAACCCTCCTCCCTCCCCCATCTTAACCCTCCTTTCTGGTTCCTTTCTCCCCCATCTTAACCCTCCTTTCTGGTTCCTTTCTCCCCCATCTAAACCCTCCTTTCTCCCCCATCTAAACCCTCCTTTCTGGTTCCTTTCTCCCCCATCTAAACCCTCCTTTCTCCTCCTTTCTCCCCCATCTAAACCCTCCTTTCTGGTTCCTTTCTCCCCCATCTTAACCCTCCTTTCTCCTCCTTTCTCCCCATCTAAACCCTCCTTTCTGGTTCCTTTCTCCCCCATCTTAACCCTCCTTTCTCCCCCATCTTAACCCTCCTTTCTGGTTCCTTTCTCCCCCCTTACTCTGGTTTTCCGGTAAAATGTGAGGGTTCTTTTTGAACTGCTCTTACATTAATGTCTCAGAGTACCGGTCTACGACATTCAACTGCAATAAACATACAGAGAAAATGTTCCAAACTTAACATGTTGTTGATATTTGGAATGAGTAGATTGTGTATTATCTCATGGAGGAAAATAATCGACCCATTCATTTCCTATGGAGGTCATTTTTGACGCTGTCTATATGTTGAGATGCTACTAGATATCATAAGGCCTGGAAGCAATCAGATGAGCAGCACACTATCTCTACTACTATAAGGAGGGATGAAGGAGGGATGAAGGAGGGATGAAGGAGGGATGAAGGAGTCTGACGGAGACTCTGAGCTAAACATCATCAGGAGGCAGCCAGAACACAATGGACATAAACACGAGCGATAAACAAACGAAACCCAGCGCTGACACTCTGATGTTAAAGGCTTTCTGAAGAGGTGTTCAGGACAGAGCACACAGTCAGGATAATGTGTTTGTGAGGATAATGCGAGGCAGGAAACAGCATCTTCACACGAGCACATCGACGAGCTGTAACCACTGAAACATCTGGCTTCACTTTGAGCTCTTTTATTTGAAATGTCAAGTTTTCCCTCAGCTTCATCTTCTCAGGGTTAAAAATAACTCTGTTTAAAGGCACAGTGTGAAGGGTTTATAGGTTTGTTAACACGTCATTACAAGCTGGAGATCCTCCTCCAGCAGACTGAAACCGGGCGACGATTCCCTCCTTTCTGTTTCCTCCATTTTGGTGACTTCCAATAAAAGCAATGAGTCCTAAAACCCTGCCATGACTCAGCATTTCTTCACTTCCTGTCCTAGCCTTAGCGGTGGTGACGTGAAGTCATGTGACCGTGCTGTAGTTCGTTTAGAGCCCACATTAGCCTCCTTTAGCTTAGCGTGGTGACGTGAAGTCATGTGACCGTGCTGTAGTTCCTTTATAGCCCAACATTAGCCACCTTTAGCTTAGCGGTGGTGACGTGAAGTCATGTGACCGTGCTGTAGTTCCTTTATAGCCCAACATTAGCCACCTTTAGCTTAGCGGTGGTGACCTGAAGTCATGTGACCGTGCTGTAGTTCCTTTATAGCTCAACATTAGCCACCTTTAGCTTAGCGGTGGTGACGTGAAGTCATGTGACCGTGCTGTAGTTCCTTTATAGCCCAACATTAGCCACCTTTAGCTTAGCGGTGGTGATGTGAAGTCATGTGACCGTGCTGTAGTTCCTTTATAGCCCAACATTAGCCACCTTTAGCTTAGCGGTGGTGACCTGAAGTCATGTGACCGTGCTGTCGTTCCTTTAGAGCCCAACATTAGCGTCTTTTAGCTTAGCGGGGTGACGTGAAGTCATGTGACCGTGCTGTAGTTCCTTTATAGCCCAACATTAGCCTCCTTTAGCTTAGCGTGGTGACGTGAAGTCATGTGACCGTGCTGTAGTTCCTTTATAGCCCAACATTAGCCTCCTTTAGCTTAGCTGTGGTGACGTGAAGTCATGTGACCGTGCTGTAGTTCTTTACAGCCCAACATTAGCCACCTTTAGCTTAGCGGTGGTGACGTGAAGTCATGTGACCGTGCTGTAGTTCCTTTAAAGCCCAACATTAGCCACCTTTAGCTTAGCGGTGGTGACGTGAAGTCATGTGACCGTGCTGTAGTTCCTTTATAGCCCAACATTAGCCACCTTTAGCTTAGCGGTGGTGACGTGAAGTCATGTGACCGTGCTGTAGTTCCTTTAAAGCCCAACATTAGCCACCTTTAGCTTAGCGGTGGTGACGTGAAGTCATGTGACCGTGCAGGAGTTCCTTTATAGCCCAACATTAGCTACCTTTAGCTTAGCGGTGGTGACGTGAAGTCATGTGACCGTGCTGTAGTTCCTTAAAGCCCAACATTAGCCACCTTTAGCTTAGCGGTGGTGACGTGAAGTCATGTGACCGTGCAGGAGTTCCTTTAGCCCAACATTAGCTACCTTTAGCTTAGCGGTGGTGACGTGAAGTCATGTGACCGTGCTCTAGTTCCTTTATAGCCATAATGATAAACTGCAGGGTCTCTGGCAGACTCACTGGTGGGTCAGCAGAGATGATTTTTATAAGTATATATATATATATATATATACCAAGCTGCAAATCCTGTGAAGAAAGGTCAAAAACTAACTGCAGTTCCTTGAATGGCCACTGGTTGCTGGCTACAACTCACCTTTATTAATTTAATTAAAACAGTATTTAACTAATGAATAAGATATTCGACCTGGTTATTAAATGCTGACATTGTGACTGAATATAGCAATACTTAAAGTAACAATACTGCTGTGTTTTTATATCATTATGTATCTGCACTTTGCATTCACTCATTAGTCGTCACTATGAATGCAAGTTGTTATTCTTTTCTGCATTTTGTAATAATCTATTACAAATATCCATTATGACGTCTACAGACATCCTTTGTGTATACATGTGATGTACAGTATAAAGTATGCAGTGTTTATCTGCAGTACTCGTGACTATACAGAATACAGATTATAGAATATAATAGTTGAACTGGCATTCAGAACCAGAACCAGGTTTATCTCCAGGTGGGTTCACACCATAGACTGTATATATAAAGGTTCACACGTACGAGGAATTTGACTTGGTGTCGTGGTGCAGACATCAAAGTAAAACAAAAATGTAAAACACAGATAGAAAACTATTTTAAGTGAACTATAATAACATTAAAAGATATTACAAAATATAATAAATATAGTCATTGAAACATAGTACGTTAGCCCTGTGAAGCCCAAATATAGAAACACATTAGAGTTGAGTTGTTTGACCTTTCAGATGTTGTTGAGCCTCTGGAGCAGAAAGGAAAGAGTTTCACATTTTGTAAGTGTTGGTAAATGTTGTAATATTGCAACGTTGGGCTTAGGTGGGAGCAGCTTTCTGTATTTCTACTCACATTGTCTGAATAAATATATTGAACAACTAAGGGTTGATTTGCAGGATTGATTGCTTACTTAGCCCTATATCAGTATAGCATGAATAATAATCACACATCAGTCATATTTTCTATGAATAGTCATTTATTAAATATGAATACAATGGTCGTCCCAAAAACAGTTCCTATCGTCAGAAAAGCAGAGACGGACGTCACACTTGATGCTTTGTGTGTACCCTTCACTGCAGTGTCTGCAGCGTCCTCTCTTTGTCTTCACTGGAACATGTGCCACTAGGTCCTTGCGTACATCCAGTGGAGGTTGTGATCTCTTGGATGGGAACCCGTCTGGTGGACTCCCATCACCTGAGGAGGGTCTCTTCTGAGCATTCAACGGGCTCCTTGATGTCACCGTCGCTGCTGGGCTCCCGTTGCCTGAAGATGGTCGTCCTCTCTTTGGTGTTTTCAGAGGAGTTGTGTTCACCTGATTAGAACAGAATCAATCAATACATGTCAAACATACATTAGGATACAAGTCAAACATATTACAGTGAAGTATAAAACAATATTACAAACCACAAATAGCAGAAATGCATTCTTACCAGGATGAGAGAGGATGCTAGATCTGCCTGAAGCTGTCTCCTGGTCAGGATCTCCTGCTCCATCTTTAGAGCTTTGCACTCCCGCTTGGAGAGGAGCCAGGCGTTGATCACAGCATGAGGCGCGTTCACACCGCAGTACTTTTCCCACAAAGGTTCATCTGTACTCAGTTCATGAGAACTCTTTAGTTCTCATGAACTCTTTAGTTCTCATGAACTCAGTACAGATCGCGTTCACACCGGAATGAGTCCCTGGGGAAGGATTAGGCAAATGAAGCCGCTGACGTCACTTCTTCTTCTTCTGCTTTGGGTTTACTGGCAGGCCGCAAACCACTTCCGAGTAAATCTCCAGAACGCCGACACCTCCTCATCTCCACCGCTCCTATGCTTTCTTTTGTGTTGCCATAAGTTAGTCTCTCTGCGTTTGTGCGCTGGGCTAATGCTAATGCTAATAATGCTAATGCCAGGATAATAAAATGACGGCTTCACAAAAGTTTTTTGAGTTGTACGGGGCGTGGTTTGCAATCCGCCCAGCCAATCAGACATAGGAACCTTTTTCTCTCACGAAAGTACCTGCTCTCTAGCAGGGACGGGAAAGGAGTGAAAAGGTTCATGAACTCATTTTAGTTCCGGCTCTTTTTGGTGTGAACGCGACATTTCAGAACTATATCGGAACTAAAGTGGGAAAAGTACTGCGGTGTGAACGCGGCTAAGGATGATGGTGTGCCAGAAGATGTACACGTACCAGCATCGGGACTTCATGGGGAACTTGTATTTGGCCGTAAACGAGTCCAACAAATCCACACCTCCCATGTACTTGTTGGACGTAGCCACAATGGAAGGCCTCTCATACTTCTACGTAGGTGTTGTTGGCTTTGTCCCAGCGTTGAATGATCTGCACAGGCTGTGGTCCAGCAAAGGATGAGACGAGTGTGACCGCTCTGCTGTCATAACATTTGACAGCACAGATGTTGTGGTTGGCCTCCACTCGGATGTCAAGTGTCCCACACATCTCAGAAAGAACTGTTTCTGCAGAACCAGAGAAGAGTTCAATGTATTGTAACTAATTAACTGATAAGATACAAGTAGAGTTTAAAATATTGCTGGAGATATAATTTCACATACATCAGAAATAATGTATTAATTTATTCAATTCTGGTCTTAATTCAACATTTTAACAGAGGACACATTTAGTTATAGGGAATTATCAAAGACATCATATTTCTATTAGTGTTTTATTTCCACATGTGAACATATAAGGAGGGCGGGGTCCATGCCAGGTGCTCATGCTATTCTGACTACCACACTGACCCAGTATTATTACAACAAAGACATAAGCTGCTCAAAATCACATTTGATGAATGTATTCCACAAAAACTAAATATGAACATGTTCTAGACATTGTAATAATCACAGAGGCATTTGACTATCTGACACATCCAGTCCAATAACACAAGGAGATGTTGCTCGTTTGAAGGTTGGGAAGTTGTGTGAGTATGCTCCAGAGGCGGGACCTACACACACATGTACTACCCAGTAGCATGGTGAGGCTGAGCAGAAGGACCTACACACATGTACTACCCAGTAGCCTGGTGAGGCTGAGCAGAAGGACCTACACACCATGTACTACCCAGTAGCATGGTGAGGCTGAACAGAAGGACCTACACACACATGTACTACCCAGTAGCATGGTGAGGCTGAACAGGGACCACACACACATGTACTACCCAGTAGCATGGTGAGGCTGAGCAGAAGGACCTACACACACATGTACTACCCAGTAGCATGGTGAGGCTGAGCAGAAGGACCTACACACACATGTACTACCCAGTAGCATGGTGAGGCTGAGCAGAAGGACCTACACACACATGTACTACCCAGTAGCATGGTGAGGCTGAACAGAAGGACCTACACACACATGTACTACCCAGTAGCATGGTGAGGCTGAGCAGAAGGACCTACACACACATGTACTACCCAGTAGCATGGTGAGGCTGAACAGAAGGACCTACACACACATGTACTACCCAGTAGCATGGTGAGGCTGAGCAGAAGGACCTACACACACATGTACTACCCAGTAGCATGGTGAGGCTGAACAGAAGGACCTACAAACACATGTACTACCAGTAGCATGGTGAGGCTGAACAGAAGGACCTACACACACATGTACTACCCAGTAGCATGGTGAGGCTGAACAGAAGGACCTACACACACATGTACTACCCAGTAGCATGGTGAGGCTGAGCAGAAGGACCTACACACACATGTACTACCCAGTAGCATGGTGAGGCTGAACAGAAGGACCTACACACACATTACTACCCAGTAGCCTGGTGAGGCTGAGCAGAAGGACCTACACACACATGTACTACCCAGTAGCATGGTGAGG
>JAAOOA010002588.1:0-37914 GCA_012861695.1 Trematomus loennbergii
ACTAATTTTAACTTAAAAATAGATAACTAACAATTAAATTAATAATTTATTCTTAAAACTTAAATAACTTAATTGATACAACTCTTAGTATTCATAAAAACAAATCTTTTAGAAGAAGGATACCGTTCTATATGTTCTCTCATAGTTCATTCCTAGAAAACTCATAGTACTCACAAAAACAATATCTTTTAGTAAGAAGAATACCGTTCTACATGTTCTCTCGTAGTTCATTCCTAGACTTCTAAGTCAGACAACAACCAAGCCTTTCTTCCACTGGACCATCTGTGTCATGATCATTTAATTCTGGTCTATTGACCCAGTCTTTCTCTACCTTTAAGTTCACTGACCTGACCACCTACCAGTCCTTTTACTCCCCTAAGTTGGGACCAATTGAATAACAATAACACACTACCGGGGATTTGATCAGCCTCGGCGGGCCACCCCGGGGTGAGGGTGTCTGGTGATAATGGCCGAAACACCCGATGATCTCTGGGTCCACTACTGATGATGTGTTCCAAACAAAATCATAAAGGACTATTTTGTTCCCCAAATATCTCTATTTTGGAGTACACAACAAAAACTGACTACCCTTTACTGTGGATCTTACCATTTGCTCTATACATTGTACCACTTTTGTTTTTATACAGACTACCAATTCTCACCATTATGAGAACTGGTCTATATGACTCCATCTTATTCATTAATAGGTCTAGTAACCAACCATTAATCAATCACTTAACCCTAACCAATCGAGCCTTGCTGCCTAAACTTAAACTCTGGCCCCTTACCTAATTCTAACCCTAACCATCGGGCTTTGCTGCCTAAACTTAAACTCTGGCCCCTTACCCAATTCTAAACCTAACCCTAACCTTAACCCTAACCCTAAACCTAACCAATCGAACCTTGCCGCCTAACTTAAACTCTGGCCCCTTACCTAAACCTTACCAATCGAACTTTGCTGCCTGACCTAAGTTCTGGCTCCTTATTAAATTCTAAACCTAACTAATCGAGCTTTGCTGCCTAAACTTAAACTCTGACTCCTTACCTAATCTTAAATACATCTCCACAAATAGCTTTACTATTTGATACACTTTTTACCTAAATCTCCAAACTCAAAATTAATTTAGAAAACCACATTCTCTCTACCCACTTTTTCATTCTGCTCTCTCCACTCCTAACCCCTCCTCCGCTCAAGTCCTTCGGGGTCTCACGAGCCGTAAACGGGTTAAAACGGAGACGGCCATTTTGGCGGGGGGGGTGTCCGCCGTAACCACAGCTAGCCTCCTCGACTCTGTTCTTCAAACTTAACTTACCTTATCCACTTCACACCCTTCATATTTATGACTCAGTCTATGGTACTAAGATAGGGTAGGCGCCGACACGTTATCGAATGGCCCGTGCCTCTCCTTGGATCTCTGTATAACCATGAAGTCGTCGGGCGACATGGGGAGATCTGGTGGCCCTTACAAAAACCTAACCCTAACCCTAACCCTAACCCTAACCCTAACCCTAACCCTAACCCTGGGTTCCATTTGAACAGCACGCAGGGTGGGTAGTCCAGGCATCAGGACCTTAAACGTCGCCAAGTCTTCTATGGGTTAGACCCACCATTGCAACAGCCCATCTTTCACCACATACGTTTAGTTTTTAATCCTTTCGTCCCCTAAAATAATTTTCCCTTTTTAGACCCAAGTTTATACAGATACATCGTCCACTAGTCCATTTTAGGGACTGGCCGTGGATACACCGGGACCTAGCACATTTGATTCTTCTGAGTAACACGTCCTCTGGTCCATTTAGGGACTAGCCGTAGGATACAACGGGACTTAACACCTCTGCCTTTTCTCCTGTTAAATCTATTTGATACCTTTTAATTAATTTATTAATAAAGAATTTATTTGACCAATATAACATTAATAATATAACTAATTTTAAACTTAAAAATAGATAACTAACAATTAAAATTAATTAATTTAATTCTTAAACTTAAATAACTTAATTGATACAACTCTTAGTATTCATAAAAACAATATCTTTTAGAAGAAGGATACCGTTCTATATGTTTCTCTCATAGTTCATTCCTAGAAAACTCATAGTACTCACAAAAACAATATCTTTTAGTAAGAAGAATACCGTTCTACATGTTCTCTCGTAGTTCATTCCTAGACTTCTAAAGTCAGA
Source organism: Trematomus loennbergii (assembly GCA_012861695.1). Classification (NCBI taxonomy): domain Eukaryota; kingdom Metazoa; phylum Chordata; class Actinopteri; order Perciformes; family Nototheniidae; genus Trematomus; species Trematomus loennbergii. Next base: position 2,182 of record JAAOOA010002588.1, read on the forward strand.
ACAACAACCAAGCCTTTTCTTCCACTGGATCCATCTGTGTCATGATCATTTAATTCTGGTCTATTGACCAGTCTTTCTCTACCTTTAAGTTCACTGACCTGACCAACCTACCAGTCCTTTTACTCCCCTAAGTTGGGACCAATTGAATAACAATAACACACTACCGGGGATTTGATCAGCCTCGGCGGGGCCACCCCGGGGTGAGGGTGTCTGGTGATAATGGCCGAAACACCCGATGATCTCTGGGTCCACTACTGATGATGTGTTCCAAACAAAAATCATAAAGGACTATTTTGTTTCCCCAAATATCTCTATTTTGGAGTACAAACAAAAACTGACTACCCTTTACTGTGGGATCTTACCATTTGCTCTATACATTGTACCACTTTGTTTTTATACAGACTACCAATTCTCACCATTATGAGAACTGGTCATATGATTCTCCATCTTATTCATTAATAGTCTAGTAACCAACCATTAATCTAATCACTAACCCTAACCAATCGAGCCTTGCTGCCTAAACTTAAACTCTGGCCCCTTACCTAATTCTAACCCTAACCAATCGGGCTTTGCTGCCTAAACTTAAACTCTGGCCCCTTACCCAATTCTAAAACCTAACCCTAACCTTAACCCTAACCCTAAACCTAACCAATCGAACCTTGCCGCCTAAACTTAAAACTCTGGCCCCTTACCTAATTTTAAACCTTACCAATCGAGCTTTGCTGCCTAACTTAAACTCTGACTCCTTACCTAATCTTAAAATACATCTCCACAAATAGCTTTACTATTTGATACACTTTTTACCTAAATCTCCAAACTCAAAATTAATTTAGAAAACCACATTCTCTCTACCCACTTTTTCATTCTGCTCTCTCCACTCCTAACCCCTCCTCCGCTCAAGTCCTTCGGGGTCTCACGAGCCGTAAACGGGTTAAAACGGAGACGGCCATTTTGGCGGGGGGGGTGTCCGCCGTAACCACAGCTAGCCTCCTCGACTCTGTTCTTCAAACTTAACTTACCTTATCCACTTCACACCCTTCATATTTATGACTCAGTCTATGGTACTAAGATAGGGTAGGCGCCGACACGTTATCGAATGGCCCGTGCCTCTCCTTGGATCTCTGTATAACCATGAAGTCGTCGGGCGACATGGGGAGATCTGGTGGCCCTTACAAAAACCTAACCTAACCCTAACCCTAACCTAACCCTTGGATCTCTGTATAACCATGAAGTCGTCGGGCGACATGGGGAGATCTGGTGGCCCTTACAAAAACCTAACCCTAACCCTAACCCTAACCCTAACCCTAACCCTTCCCTCCCCTCCCTTCCCATCCCCTCTTCAGCCCACTAGAAAGATAAACATCTTGTCTAAAAACTCCCTTCCTAACCACCCCTCTCCTCTGTGTCTCCCCCCTACGGCGATGCTGGTCTCCGGTCGGGCTCGGCCGGTCGACGGGTCCCTTCAGACCACACCCAAAATCAGGGAGGGTTCGTGATGAAAGGGACTAAGAGGGTCACATGTACCCATCCACTAACCCACTCTGATCCCTCCCGTGGTCCGTCTCCTGGGCTCCCGTTGCCCGGCCAGCCCTCTCCGGGGCTCAGCTCGCCTCAACACCATGGCTCTGGCTCCAGCTGTGAATCTTATTGGGAACCAGAATCCCTTATATCTGATGACTTTCTCGATGACAATCCCCCAGGATCTCCTCAGCCTATCACAAGTCACAAGCAACACAAACCATCTCCTAGTTCCCCCTCTGCTTCCCTCTACCAAGACCAGTTCACCTTTCGAACCTGGTTCTGGCTCCAGCTGTGAATCTTATTGGGAACCAGAATCCCTTATATCTGCTGACTTTCTGGAACGACAAACCCTATGATCTCCTCAGCCTATACACATACACAGTTTCCAGAATTGGTGCAAACACCTTAACTCCTATTTGACCTTATGTCAAATAATACACACACACCCATCCACAGATCCTTAGGCCCGTGCAACTTATTCTCAAACCAGAATCCAAAACCCCATTCCTACACAAAACCTAACCCTAACCCTAACCCTAACCCTAACCCTAACCCTAAACCCCTAACCCTAACCCTAACCCTAACCCTAACCCTAACCCTGTCTACTTCAAATCTTTACATATTTATGACTCAGTCTATGGTACTAAGCTAGGGTAGGCGCCGACACGTTATCGAATGGCCGTGCCTCTCCTTGGATCTCTGTATAACCATGAAGTCGTCGGGCGACATGGGGAGATCTGGTGGCCCTTACAAAACCTAACCCCTAACCCCTAACCCTAACCCCTAACCCTACCCTACCCCTAACCCTAACCCCTAACCCTAACCCTAGCCCTAATCCCAACCATCCTCTTCACGCCTAAACCTAAGATGGTGGCCCCCATGCCTGAACCTAAAATGGTGGCCCCACACGCATAGCCCGATCTGTGTTGGAAAGCTAAAAATTGAGCCCACACACTGGAACGCGTCATACATACTTACCTGCTTACGGGAATATACGGAAGCTTCACGAGGCTCCGCCCCTGCTATATAAGAGTGAAGCCATCTCCTAGGCTCACTCTGTTCCGGCTAAACCTGTCCTCCTGCATGCTGAGGCCTACTCGCACGGCTGCAATTTTTTAAGACGCACACTGCTGGGAGTGATCCCCCCATGCAGGGCCATTCCTAGAGGAGATTGTATGGATGTAATGGCCGAAACAATCGATGATATCTGGGTATATGTACTGAAGATGTGTGAATTTTTAATGTGGATGACATTATAAACACTACCATGATGTGTCATCTTAAACATAATTTTTATTCGATACAGTTTACGAGAGGAGTTTGAGTGAGATGTGATTACACCTGGACTTAATCTACGACGGAGAGTGCAACGATCCTTCTGCCTACGGCAGTCAGATCCAAATTTCTTACCTAACACGCGAGTTCCTCATGATGACGTCCAGTGTGTTTGATCTCAGGTCGGACTCCGTAGTTGCTGTGTGGAGATCTGTATAGCTCCAATTACACACTCTCCCTCCATCTAGCCCTAATCATAACCATCCTATCTTCACGCCTGAACCTAAGATGGTGGCCCCCATGCCTCAACCTAAAATGGTGGCCGATGTGCATAGCCCGATCTGTGTTGGAAAGCTAAAAATTGAGCCCACACACTGTAACACGTCATACATACTTACCTGCTCACGGAAATATACGGAAGCCTCACGAGGCTCGTTCCACAATTAATTCAGAAGCCATCTACAGGCTCGTTTTGAAAGGGAGTATACGACAGCTTCACGGGGCTCCGCCCCTGCTATATAAGAGAAGCCATCTCCTAGGCTCACTCTGTTCCGGCTAACCTGTCTTCCTGCATGCTAAGGCCTACTCGCACAGCTGCACATTTTTAAGACGCACACTGCTGGGGGTGATCTCCCACGCAGGGCCATCCCAAGAAGAGAATGTATGGATGTAATGGCCGAAACAATCTATGATATCTGGGTTATCTACTGAAGATGTGTGAATTTTTAATGTGGATGACATTATAAACACTACCATGATGTGTCATTTTAAACATAATTTTTATTCGATACAGTTTACGAGAGGAGTTTGAGTGAGATGTGATTACACCTGGACTTAATCTATGACGGAGAGTGCAACGATCCTTCTGCTACGGCAGTTAGATCCAAATTTCTTACCTAACCCTAACCCTAACCCTAACAGTTTACGAGAGGAGCTTGAGTGACATGTGATTACACCTGGACTTAATCTACGACGGAGAGTGCAACGATCCTTCTGCCTACGGCAGTGAGATCCAAATATTTTACCTAACCCTAACCCTAACCCTAACCCATAACCCTAACCTAACCCTAACAGTTTACGAGAGGAGCTTGAGTGAGATGTGATTACACCTGGACTTAATCTACGACGGAGAGTGCAACGATCCTTCTGCCTACGGCACTGAGATCCACATTTCTTACCTAACACGCCGGTTCCTCATGTTGACGTCCAGTGTGTTTGATCTCAGGTCTAGGACTCCGTAGTTGCTGTGTGGAGATCTGTATAGCTCCAATTACACACTCTCCCTCCATCTAGCCCTAATCCTAACATCCTATCTTCACGCCTAAGCCTAAATGGTGGCCCCATGCCTGAACCTAAAATGGTGGCCCATGTGCATAGCCCGATCTGTGTTGGAAAGCTAAAAATTAAGCCCACGCACTGGAACACGTTACTTACCTACTCACGGGAATACACGGAAGCTTCACGCGGCCCGTCCCATATTAATTCAGAAGCCATCTACAGGCTCGTTTTGAAAGGGAGTATACGACAGCTTCACGAGGCTCCGCCCCTGCTATATAATAGGGAAGCCATCTCCTAGGCTCACTCTGTTCCGGTTAGCCTGTCCTCCTGCATGCTGAGGCCTACTTGCACAGCTGCAATTTTTTGAGACGCACACTGCTGGGAGTGATCCTCCCACGCAGGGCCATTCCTAAGAGGAGATTGTATGGATGTAATGGCCGCAACAATCAATGATATCTGGGTCATCTACTGAAGATGTGTGCATTTTTAATGTGGATGACATTATAAACACTACCATGATGTGTCATCTTAAACATAATTTTTATTCGAAACAGTTTACGAGAGGAGCTTGAGTGAGATGTGATTACACCTGGACTTAATCTACGACGGAGAGTGCAACGATCCTTCTGCCTACGGCAGTGAGATCCAAATCTTTTACCTAACCCTGACCCTACATTGTGTGTGTGTGTGTGGTGTGTGTGTGTGTGTGTGTGTGTGTGTGTGTGTGTGTGGTGTGTGTGTGTGTGTGTGTGTGTGTGTGTGTGGTGGTGTGTGTGTGTGTGGTGTGTGTGTGTGTGTGTGTGCGCTCGTGGGTGCGCGTGGGTGTGTGTACATGCGTGCGCGTGTGTGTGTGTACGTGTGTGTGTGTGTGTGTGTGTGTGTGTGTGTGTGTGTGTGTGCGTGTGTGCGTGTGTGCGTGTGTGCGTGCGTGCGTGCGTGCGTGCGTGCGTGCGTGCAGTGTGTCAGTAGGCACGGGGGAAGAGGAGGAGGAAGTGGTTGCAGTAAAGGAGGAAGGAAAGATAAACGTCCTGTTGCCTCAACACCTGTACCTGGGTCGCCATGGTAACTGCTGCTCTCTCACACACACAGACACAGTTTATTGTTATTAATGTTTTAACATAGTACTTACTAGTAGTAATACTTGTAGCCATACACCAGTTTTTGACTGTAAAGGTGGACACGAGCACCGTGTGTGTGTGTGTGTGTTTATCATTGGTCATGTGTATATCACAGATATACAGCAGAGGGAGACAGACAGCAGCTGTGAGTCACCCTGAAGCATACTGGGAGGAGGAAGAGGAGGAAGAGGAGGAAGAGGAGGAAGAGGAGGACGGCAGCAGAGGCTGCAGAGATGCACCGACACACACACACTGACAGGAGCTAACTGCTAACAGACAGACACACACACACTGACAGGAGCTAACTGCTAACTGCTAACAGACAGACACACACAGAGAGAGAAAGACAGGTGGAGGGAGTCTGATGCTGGCAACACACACACACGCACACTTAGATGGCTGCAGTGAAGCTAGCTGGTTAGCATTCTGAGGATAGAAAGCTAACCTACTGACAAACACACTGAAACACACATTTATAGAGCACCACACAAAACACACACATGTATAGAGACACACACACATATTTATTGGGAGGCACACACACTCAGCGATGAAGATTCGCAGGCTGACTATTGGCCGGTAAGTGTTCGGTGTGTGTGTGTATGTTCAGTTTGGCATGAACTGTCAGTGTGTATGAGTATGTGTGTGTTGCCTTGGTAACAGTCATGTAGTGTGTGTTACCTTTCCTCTCAGCTGTACTCTGCTGCAGAGCCTCGGATACTGCTGACTCTCAGACTGCTATAGTATCATAATACCATGGTACCATAATACTGTAACACACTGCTGTAGTATCATAGTACCATGGTACCATAATACTGTAACACACTGCTGTAGTATCATAGTACCATGGTACTATAATACTGTAACACACTGCTGTAGTATCATAGTACCATGGTACTATAATACTGTAACACACTGCTGTAGTATCATAGTACCATGGTACTATGATACTGTAACACACTGCTGTAGTATCATAGTACCATGGTACTATAATACTGTAACACACTGCTGTAGTATCATAGTACCATGGTACATAATACTGTAACACACTGCTGTAGTATCATAGTACCATGGTACCATAATACTGTAACACACTGCTGTAGTATCATAGTACCATGGTACTATAATACTGTAACACACTGCTGTAGTATCATAGTACCATGGTACCATAATACTGTAACACACTGCTGTAGTATCATAGTACCATGGTACATAATACTGTAACACACTGCAGTAGTATCATAGTACCATGGTACATAATACTGTAACACACTGCAGTAGTATCATAGTACCATGGTACATAATACTGTAACACACTGCTGTAGTACTCATAGTACCATGGTACTATAATACTGTAACACACTGCTGTAGTATCATAGTACCATGGTACATAATACTGTAACACACTGCTGTAGTATCATAGTACCATGGTACTATAATACTGTAACACACTGCTGTAGTATCATAGTACCATGGTACCATAATACTGTAACACACTGCTGTAGTATCATAGTACCATGGTACTATAATACTGTAACACACTGCTGTAGTATCATAGTACCATGGTACTATAATACTGTAACACACTGCTGTAGTATCATAGTACCATGGTACTATAATACTGTAACACACTGCTGTAGTACTCATAGTACCATGGTACTATAATACTGTAACACACTGCTGTAGTACTCATAGTACCATGGTACCATAATACTGTAACACACTGCTGTAGTATCATAGTACCATGGTACTATAATAATGTAACACACTGCTGTAGTATCATAGTACCATGGTACCATAATACTGTAACACACTGCTGTAGTATCATAGTACCATGGTACTATAATACACTGCTGTACTGCTGTACTGTAATGTATGTGTAATTGTTTTGTTACATGTGTGTGTGTGTGTGTGTGTGTGTGTGTGTGTGTGTGTGTGTGTGTGTGTGTGTGTGTGTGTGTGTGTGTGTGTGTGTGTGTGTGTGTGTGTGTGTGTGTGTGTGTGTGTGTGTGTGTGTGTGGTGTGTGTGTGTGTGTGGGTTCAGATGTAGTCATAGCTAAGGTTGACGGACAGGTGTTGGGCGTGGAGCCTGCAGGTGGGGGTGATGTCAAAGAGAGGTGTGGGGGGCGAGGGAAGGGGGAGCGGCCTGACGCCATGGCAACTCTCCAAATGGCCAATGAGGAGCTGAGGGCCAAACTGATGGACATCCAGATAGAACTCCAGCACGAGAAGAACAAGGTCAGGACTACAAGTCCCAGAATTCCCCGGGTCATATGACCAGCACTAACCCCTCCCCCCCACAGGTGAGCCGTCTGGAGCGGGAGAAGAGCCAGGAGCTGAAGGCGGAGCATCATCGATCCTCATTGGCTCTGACGGAGCTGAAGACCAAACTGCACGAGGAGAGGACGAGGGAGCTGTCAATCACCCGGGAGACGTTACTACGGCAACACGAGATGGAGCTAATGAGGGTCATCAAGATCAAAGACGCAGAAATACAACGACTCAACGGGCTGGTTCTGACTCTGAGGGACGGGACTACAGACAAGGTGAGACACCTGTACCTGTCTGTCTGCCATGGTTCTGACTCTGAGGGACGGGACTACAGACAAGGTGAGACACCTGTACCTGTCTGTCTGCCATGGTTCTGACTCTGAGGGACGGGACTACAGACAAGGTGAGACACCTGTACCTGTACCTGTCTGTCTGCCATGGTTCTGACTCTGAGGGACAGGACTACAGACAAGGTGAGACACCTGTACCTGTCTGTCTGCCATGGTTCTGACTCTGAGGGACAGGACTACAGACAAGGTGAGACACCTGTACCTGTACCTGTCTGTCTGCCATGGTTCTGACTCTGAGGGACAGGACTACAGACAAGGTGAGACACCTCTACCTGTCTGTCATGTTTCTGACTCCCCACAGGTGAGGCCCCACGTCCCTCTACCTGTCTGTCTCTCACCTTTCTGAACCCCCCCCCCAGGTGAGGCCCCCCCTCCTGGAGGCGGAGGAGTCCAGGAGGATCTGGGACTCGGAGCGATGTCGCCTTCATCAGGAGATCCAGGACCTGAGGGGAGCTAAGAGGAGCGCAGAGGAAGCTCTGAGCTCGGCTCAACAGGCGGGACAGACCAGAGCAGCAGAGCTCAGATCAGCTCATCACCAACACCAGGAGGAGCTGAACCGAACCAAGAGGGAGTGTGAGAGAGAGATCAGGAGACTGGTGAGACACACACACACACACACACACACACACACACACACACACACACACACACACACACACACACACACACACACACACACACACACACACACACACACACACACACACACACACACACACACACACACTGGTAAAGCACAATGAACAGAGTCACAGACTGGTACAGACTGTGATGACTCTCACAGCTGGACAGGAAACAGGAAGCTGCTGTTCTTCTTTATGAGGACATTCAACAACAACAATAACAAAGATAACAACGATAACAATAACAAAGATAACAACGATAACAACAAAGATAACAACGATAACAATAATACATGTTTTTTCTATAGAGGATGAACCGACCACAACAGTAAACATGTTAAATGGACTGTACTTCCACATGTTGACGGGCTGGGATCGAACCGGCACTTATCCTGGCCCCTCGTCAGTGACAAACACAGAACCCAGGTTCATAACCTCTCCACCACGATGGGGTGGTGGTTCCTGTAGAGCAGGGGTGGGAAACTTTTTTCCTCTCAAGGGCCATTTCAATTTTTTCAACATCCTCCGAGGGCCGTACAAATATTGACCTCTGCTTAAAAACACTAAAATCACAGCCCATCCATTTTGCCTTTCTTTCATGCTGTGCAAAGAAAAAGCAACCTCTTAATCCAGATATCTAACCATGACTTTCCTATCCATGTGAACATGATTTAAGTGGGGGGGGGGGACCTAACCTCCTCTAGGGGGGTCCGGGGGCATGCTCCCCCGGGAAGAGTTTTTTTTAACTGTTGAAGTTGAAAGCATCAATCTGGTGCACTTGAGAGCAACATGAGAGCTCTATGGAAACATCTCTCAACATATGAAACAGAACTGGAAACAGATTTATTTTTCTTTATAGATATTTTACAAATCACTCTCCTCTCAAACTGTATTCTTGTTTATTAATAACAACTTTTTTTTACTGTCATATAGTATTTTATACCTGTTTACTTTATTCTCTTATTTTCACGTCACAGCTCTTAAACCGGGCTCCGCGCTGCAGTGGAAACGCGCCATAAGACACAGCCACGCAAAAACTGCGGCATGTGTACGGCTCCTTATGGGTACTGCAATTTGTGAAGTGCCGGACCCGCGTTCTGGTGCTCTCCGTCAGAACTGCACCCCTGTCAGACAAGACATATACCACGTGATGACACGTTAGGCTCGTGTTGTGTTCAAGGACCCTGACCGTGGCCAGGAAAAACAGGCACTCGCTTGTTTAATTTTATTTGCGGTCTAGATTTCTTTAATTTTCTTCTTTTTTGCGTGTGTTTATAAATTACCTCGAGGGCCGTACCAAATGGGGGCCGGAAGTTCCCCACCCCTGCTGTAGAGCAGCGGTTCCTAACCTGTGGGCCGCGGCCCCCTAGTGGTCCGTGGAGGCATTGCAAGAGGGCCGCCAAATTATTATTTTTTATTACATTTACTTTAAAAAAAATGTTGTACAGGCTAAAGACACAAACATGGACATAGCAATAACATATAGGAGATGACATTCCCATCTCAGACAAAAGAAAACAAAAACAGAAGAAATAAAGATGCAGTCACTTCAATGTTTCACAAACAAAAAGATTGACAACCAAAAACACAACATGGCATATGTATTGTTCCTTTAATCCCACTCTTCGTTAGAGCTCATTATTTCCCACACCATGGCGTGTTGAGCCTTTGATTTCTTGTGGCAATAAGTTTTTTTCTAAATAAATTGAATTTTTAATCTACTCTTCAAACACCTTAAATTAAATTACTCCTTGATTGACTTTTAAAAATATGTATTTTAGCCAGAAGAATAGTTGTATTTATTAACTGTGTGCGGTCTTCATCTAAAAGCCCAAATAAAATATTAAAGGGTGTAAATGTAAATTCAATATTTGCCGCCAAATAATTTGCAAAACATTATGATTTGTGTTGAAACATTTCATTATTAAGATTTTTTATTTTTTAACCTCTTTTCCTTTCTCTTTCTTGATCCTCCTTAGCAACGGTCATTACAGTCCTTGACAGCGGTTTGTTCTACTGGATTTACAACGTGTCACATGTTCTGAATCAACCAATCAGAACTTTATTTAGCCTCCGTATTATTATGGTTGAATGTGGGCCGCACATTTTTAAGTGGGCCCTGAGTTGAAAAAGGTTGGGAACCGCTGCTGTAGAGCAGTGCTTCTCAAAGTGTGGTCCACTGGTGGTCCGTGAGCGCCCCCTAGTGGTCCGTGAGTATATTGGTACAATTTCACATTTGAAATAAAAACATACATTTAAGTGTTTTGCACTCTCGCGTGAATATCTCCGCAATGGAGCGAGCTTAAGTTTCACTTCCAATTGCATGATATAGCCCAGCGCCACACCATCATCACACATGTTGCCACTTGTTTGTACCATTTTCAGGCGATTTGTAATCTGTTCTAGAAAACGATGTGATTTTGGATATTTGTGGAGTTGGGTGGTCCGCGAGTGTTTTTTTATTGGTTAAGTGGTCCTTGGTATGAAAAAGTTTGAGAAACACTGCTCTCCACCACGATGAGGTGATGGTTCCTGTAGAGCAGGGGTCTGCAAGTAAGTTTGGCCTTGGGACAATCTTTTTCTGAGCTACTAGATGGCAGGCTAGAACATAATCAAAGGCCAGAGCCTCTGGCTAGACCTACCCAAAGGGAGGATCGTCCTCTTTAGCCCCATTTCAGTGCCATGTTAAAAGCCAGGGCAATTATCTGTATTTTAACAGACTTATATTTTAAATTGCTTCTCGTTTTGCACCGTCCCGTTCAAATGAAATCGCCGTCAATCACTTTTCCATGCTCGCGCCAGGGCCGGGGGAGGTGTTACAAGGCTTGCATCTTGTGCTGCATTCCCTTGCACTCGGACATTAGGGATTTTCTCTCATAAATGTCCGATGAGCCAAAACTTTTCTTTCAAAACAAAGCTGCCGCAGCATATGCACCACCACCCCTCGCCCTCCATGATCAAGCGGCTTCTCCTATTTTGTTGTCAATGTTTTGATATCCTAAGTAAACATTACGTTTGAATGATTTAGTGAGCTGGTGTTATTTTTTTCAAACCACAGACCGCATGTTGGCTATTTCAGCACCACGCGCTGTCCACCTACTTATTGATTACTGATCCACTATCAGCGTCAGTGCCCCCGCTGCCAGATTGTGCCTGTGCTGTGTGTCACTCTCAACATGGATAAAAGTACAATAAGCATTAGTCAGGTGTAGGTAGATTCTCTATTCGGACATTATAGCCTATACGTGCGACTGTCGGTCCAATATGGTAAACACAAATTTACTAAAAATTATATTTTATTTTTATTCTCAAAATAATTTTCCTGGCCAAATATTATTGCTGGCGGGCCACCAATGGCCCGTGGGCCGCCTGTTGCCGACCCATGCTGTAGAGGAAACTCTCCACCACGATGAGGTTATGGTTCCTGTAGAGCAGTGGTCACCAACCTTTTTAAGCCCAAGATCACCGACCTCGGCCTAGGTGAAAGGCGAGATCTACCTATTGCAGAATTCAGTGAAAAAGACGGCCCAGACAGTGCTTCCAATTTGAGGCCTTTTATATAGGCTGCATCTGAATTACTGTTACAATGAAGGCTCGATAATCAGCTCACTGCATATAGGCAGGGGTAAAGTGCTCTTTTTTATGAGTGGGGGGCGGACCTCACCTCCTCTGGGGGTCCCCCGGGAATATATATTTTTAAATATTGAAGTTAAAAGCATCAATCTGGTGCACTTTGAGAGCAACATTAGAGATCTATGGATACCTCTCTCAACACCCATATGAAACAGAACTGGAAACAGATGTACTTTTTCTTTATGGATATTTTACAAATCACTCCCCTTTTAAACTGTATTCTTGTTTTACTGCCATATAGTATTTCATAGGTCTGTTTTTCATTTTTTCTCTTATTGTTTGTATAACTATCAGAGATGGGGTCGTTACTAAAAAAAAGTAATATATTACACTACTTCGTTACTCTCTACATAAAGTAACTCGTTACTTAACTCGTTACTTAACTCGTTACTTAACTCGTTACTTTACTCTCAGGGCCGGCCCGCCCCTCCCTGCAGGCAGATCACGCAGACTGCTAAAGTTTGAAATGTTCTCTTTAGTTCAGTTTCCATTGTCGCATAAGACTGATCCAGATAGCTCTGACTATGGCTGTCCTCTGTCTCCTGCTATCTGTATTTTGCGCAGTATATCTCTGAACGATGCGATGGTGATTCCACTGTGCAAATGGGCAACATTACCTCTACTATGAAGGATGCTACAAGCCTGTCCATCTCTGCTTTGGTTACCGGTCCTCCAAATTCTAATTTGTGCTGCTTCGGAGTCGGCGGCGGCGCACTCACAACATCCTCACTCTGGGTTCGGGGGTCCTTAGCTATTAGCTTCACCTTAGCATGTGTTCTTTGCAGATGTTTGTTGAGGTTTGACGTGGTGTTTGCAGCAGTGGATAACAGCTTCTGGCCTGGACACAGTTTGCACCTCACCGTCACATTCCTGTCTATTCTTCGGACGAACTCAAATAATGGGCATACCTCCACCCCTCGAAAGTTATCGCTGACTCAGCCATGTTTATGCAGCACTGCACGTGGAGATGTGGACGCGCAAGATTACGTACATATGAACCTGCGGCGGAAACCCCTCTTGTCTGTCAGTGTGATTATGACTGATTTTATAAAAGTAACAAAGTAACGCGTGTCGGGGCAATGTTAGTAACTGTAGTGTGATTACTGAATTATAAAAGTAACGCGTTACACTACTCGTTACCGACAAAAGTAATATTATTACAGTAACGCGTTACACCCAACTCTGATAACTATAATCATCATATGAAGGTGTGCCGCGGAAATAATCTTTTGAATAATTTGTGACAAAACCTTTTGAGACCCACTGAGATAACTTAGACTAAAGTGAACTATATCTAAACACTCAGAGAGTCCTTTAGCTCACCTGAGTCTCTCAGTCTGAGAGGAGAGGACTCTCCTCCAGCTTGTTGTGGAAACAGCTCCTTGTGTCCGTTAGTGCAGCTAGCTAACCAGATGCTAACATCACGGTCCCCGCTGGCACCGGTCCCTCTCTCTCCCTCTCCCTCTCTCTCCCTCTCTCCCTCTCTCTCTCTCTCACACTAAATGCGCTATTGCCACACACACACACAGAGCCGAGCTTGAATGACACAAGCACACGTGTATTTCCATGCAACTCTCTGATTGGTCTGGTGTCATGCCTCTGTTGCATTCACTGAACACGGGAAATTACAGTCCTGCCGTCCTCTCTTGTGTCATGATGAGGTTCACGTAAAGCACGGTTAATGTATTATATTATTGAGGTGTCTCAAATATACGTCAATCAAGTGACACCTGCAAACGGGGTGGTGGATGATAGATTTACATCTAAAAACTTATTTTTCAAACATTATTATTTGTATTTTATTTTTATTTCTTTTGTTACTTTTTTTTTTAACGGTCCGCGATCTACCCGCACCACACTCGCGATCGACTGGTTGGCGACCACTGCGTAGGGAACCTCTCCACCAAGATGAGGTTATGGTTCCTAGAGGAACCTCTCCACCACGATGAGGTTATGGTTCCCACCACTCTTTGTTTAAATTAACGTGTGGTTGGCGCTGTGTCGGGCATTTGAGTCCACCGTTCGTCTCTCCTGCTGCACCGCCGTCCCAGACTTCCTGTTTATACTGTTTATTGCGTGGTGTAATGCCTGTTCAGCCAATAGAAACCCCAACAGCATTTACTTTAAAAAAACAGTCACTTGCTCCTCGCCCAATCAGAGAGGCCGGTAATCATGCATCAAATAAAACACTCACCTGTCTGTCTACCTGTTCATCTCTCTATCTGCTTGTCTACCTATCTTTGTCCAACTCGTTTGTCTCTAACCTGCCTGCCTGTACGGTACTGTTTTAAATGGAAGTTGTCTGAGGTTCTCACCACCAGCTGCTCTTGCAGTAATAAGTAGTGTCTTTCTTTCTGTCCCAAATGTGCACAATGTAGTGACTGCTTTTCCTCTTTTTGTTTACTTAGTGTCTGTGTTATGTGTAATAATGTGTAATGTTGCTGCCTTCTTGGCCAGGTCAGCATTGTAAATGAGATTTTATCTCAATGCTTTTATCTGGTTGAATTAAGGTTAAATAAAAAAATAAAGAAAGTCTGTGTGCCTGTCTGTGTGCCTGTCTGTGTGCCTGTCTGTGTGCAGATGGATGAGATAAAGCTGAAGGACCGAGCGGTCAGTGTTCTGGACAAAGCTCTGGGTCTGCAGGCGGGTCACGCCCACCGCCTGCAGCTGCAGACGCAGGCAGCTGAGCAGCAGATCGCAGCACTGAGAGACGCTCAGAGGGGGGGGCCAGCCCCAACACTAACCCCGACCTTAACACCTGTCCTCACCTTGTAAGCCCCGCCTCCTACTGCATTAACCCCACCCAATTCCTGTTTAACCACAGCATCCTAACTCTACTTCCTGTTTAACCTTCCTACTCACTGGGTCACCAGGGCTGCGTTTCACTTCTCTTATTTTTCATTTCCTCGCTCCTCGGTCTCACCGGAAGTTGATTTGTCTGCGCCATCTTGAGTAGCGTCCCATGGCCTTATTTTTGCCGGAGGAGCGAGGAGCGATAATGGAGGAGCTAGACCATCCTTCGGTGAAATCCTCAGAGACTCGCCCCGCCCCCTTACTGTGTATCGCTCACTGATTGGACGATGCAGCGCACTGATCTGATGCTTCTTGACATGAGAGCAGTTTCCCAGCGGAGTGAAGAAAACACATGAAACTCACGGGACTCACTCCTCAGTTCATACCGTGTTCTGTTTCAATGAATGCATCATTCAGTTACAAATATGTGATATATCTGAACAACTAAGTGGACAAAAATCAATTTATTCATTTATTGGAAACATTTTCATGATCGCTTTTTCGTTTTACATTTTCATTTATTGTCATTTCCATTCATTCAGTCATTAAGTGCTATTTAACATGTTAATGTGCTACATATCCACACAAACAGACACAGTGTGTAATCCAATGAATGTTCATCTAACTGGGTTTTGATAGATAACATATCTCTTTTTCTTCTCTCAATTATGTTATTTCTATTGTGCACTCTAATCAATATTAATCTAACTATTGTTCGTTTATACATTTTAAGAATGGCGTTTATCTTTTTTGAGAATAAGTTCTTATTTAATGTATTTGGGTCTACAACAGATGATACAAATGTTTGTGTCAGTAAATGTGTACTAACAGAGGCGGGGTGTTTGTGAAAACAACGGGGACAGAGCTGCTGTCAGACGATCAGCTGTGCAGCGTCATCACAAACGGACGTGGCTTCACGTGACCCTCCGGAGGAAAGGACGTCCCATTGCTCTGAAAACTCATTTCCCTGCTTCTTGTGGTGTCCTTGCGTCTCTCCATGCTTCCTGGTGGGAGGGACGCAAGAGAGGGACGCAAGGAATCCATTTAACCGAAGTGAAACGCAGCCCAGGTGATGAAACCAGTTTACGGCCTGGGCTCATTTTAATTACCCAGGTGTTAGTTAGTACTGAAGTATTTGTCTGCAGTCAAAGTTTACGACGACATCACCTGCACTCCCTAAAGCTCTGGCTGTGTTACTGCCCACCATGGGAGGAGTAGTTGAATCTCCTACTCTTGTAACTGTGTGTGTGTGTGTGTGTGTGTGTGTGTGTGTGTGTGTGTGTGTGTGTGTGTGTGTGTGTGTGTGTGTGTGTGTGTGTGTGTGTGTGTGTGTGTGTGTGTGTGTTGTGTGTGTGTGTGTGTGTGTGTGTGTGGTGTGTGTGTGTGGTGTGTGTGTGTGTGTGTGTGTGTGTGTGTGTGTGTGTGTGTGTGTGTGTGTGTGTGTGTGTGTGTGTGTGTGTGTGTGTGTGTGTGTGTGTGTGTTTGTAGTCTCAGGAGGAACGGGACACTAGAAGGTTTCAGTTAAAAATCGCTGAGCTCAGCTCCGTGGTGAGGAAGCTGGAGGATCGGAACGCTCTGCTGTCGGAGGAACGCAACGAACTGGTACTGTGTGCAGTATTCACTATGTGTACTGCAGTATTCACTATGTGTACTGTGTGCAGTATTCACTATGTGTACTGTGTGCAGTATTCACTATGTGTGCAGTATTCACTATGTGTACTGCAGTATTCACTATGTGTACTGTGTGCAGTATTCACTATGTGTACTGTGTGCAATATTCACTATGTGTACTGTGTGCAGTGTTTACTGTGTGCAGTGTTTACTGTGTGTACTGTGTGCAGTATTCACTATGTGTACTGCAGTATTCACTATGTGTACTGTGTGCAGTATTCACTATGTGTACTGTGGCAGTATTCACTATGTGTGCAGTGTTTACTGTGTGTACTGTGTGCAGTATTCACTATGTGTACTGTGTGCAGTATTCACTATGTGTACTGTGTGCAGTGTTTACTGTGTGCAGTGTTCACTGTGTGTACTGTGTGCAGTATTCACTATGTGTACTGTGTGCAGTATTCACTATGTGTACTGTGTGCAGAATTTGCAGTATTTTGTGTGTACTGTGTGCAGTATTTGCAGTATGTTGTGTGTACTGTGTGCAGTATTCACTACGTGTACTGTGTGCAGTATTCACTGTGTGTACTGTGTGCAGTATTCACTACGTGTACTGTGTGCAGTATTCACTGTGTGTACTGTGTGCAGTATTCACTACGTGTACTGTGTGCAGTATTCACTGTGTGTACTGTGTGCAGTATTCACTACGTGTACTGTGTGCAGTATTCACTGTGTGTACTGTGTGCAGTGTTTACTGTGTGTACTGTGTGCAGTATTCACTGTGTGTACTGTGTGCAGTGTTTACTGTGTGTACTGTGTGCAGTATTCACTGTGTGTACTGTGTGCAGTATTCACTATGTGTACTGTGTGCAGTATTTGCAGTATTTTGTGTGTACTGTGTGCAGTATTCACTACGTGTACTGTGTGCAGTATTCACTGTGTGTACTGTGTGCAGTATTCACTACGTGTACTGTGTGCAGTATTCACTGTGTGTACTGTGTGCAGTGTTTACTGTGTGTACTGTGTGCAGTATTCACTGTGTGTACTGTGTGCAGTATTCACTATGTGTACTGTGTGCAGTATTTGCAGTATGTTGTGTGTACTGTGTGCAGTATTCACTACGTGTACTGTGTGCAGTATTCACTGTGTACTGTGTGCAGTATTCACTGTGTACTGTGTGCAGTATTCACTGTGTGTACTGTGTGCAGTATTCACTACGTGTACTGTGTGCAGTATTCACTGTGTGTACTGTGTGCAGTGTTTACTGTGTGTACTGTGTGCAGTATTCACTGTGTGTACTGTGTGCAGTATTCACTATGTGTACTGTGTGCAGTATTTGCAGTATTTTGTGTGTACTGTGTGCAGTGTTTACTGTGTGTACTGTGTGCAGTATTCACTGTGTGTACTGTGTGCAGTGTTTACTGTGTGTACTGTGTGCAGTATTCACTGTGTGTACTGTGTGCAGTATTCACTACGTGTACTGTGTGCAGTATTCACTATGTGTACTGTGTGCAGTGTTTACTGTGTGTACTGTGTGCAGTATTCACTGTGTGTACTGTGTGCAGTATTCACTATGTGTACTGTGTGCAGTATTTGCAGTATTTTGTGTGTACTGTGTGCAGTGTTTACTGTGTGTACTGTGTGCAGTATTCACTATGTGTACTGTGTGCAGTATTTGCAGTATTTGTGTGTACTGTGTGCAGCTGAAGCGGCTACGGGAGACGGAGAGTCAGTTCCTGCCTCTGCTGGATAAGAACCGGCGTCTGAGCAGGAAGAACGAGGAGATGGCACTATCGCTGCGTCGCCTCGACAACAAGCTGCGCTTTGTCACGCAGGAAAACATGGAGATGGTAGCTATGGTAACCCCTCACCCTTTACCTCACACCTGGTAGCTATGGTAACCCCTCACCCTTTACCTCACACCTGAAGGGTCGTAGGTTGTTATGATTTATTTACATATTTCAGCGGAGACCGAATTCTTTGAATGACCTGGACCGCAGCCGCTCCAGTTACCATGGTTACAGCCAGGACGAGAGGGAGATGGAGTTTCTACGGTTACAAGTTCTGGAGCAACAACACGTCATCGACGACCTGTCAAAGGTGAAGTACTGTTACACACATATAACTATATACTACATACATTCTGTTGTACAGTACTCACAGTATGACTTCTACATTGTGTTCTACAGTACTCACAGTATTACTACTACATACTGTGGTACAGTACTCACAGTATTACTACTACATACTGTTTACTAACAACAGCTCTAACCTCTGTGTGTGCGTTCCAGGCTCTGGAGACAGCGGGTTATGTGAAGAATGTTATCGTTAGTATTTCACTTCAACTACCTCACAAAGAAAACTACAGAAAAAAAACATTACTCTAATTACTATGTAAAATATATTCAATCAACCCAAACAAAGGAGATTGTAAATACTGTGTGTGTGTGTGTGTGTGTGTGTGTGTGTGTGTGTGTGTGTGTGTGTGTGTGTGTGTGTGTGTGTGTGTGGTGTGTGTGTGTGTGTGTGTGTGTGTGTGGTGTGTGTGTGTGTGTGTGTGTGTGTGTGTTGTGTGTGTGTGTGGTGTGTGTGTGTGTGTGTGTGTGTGTGTGCGTTTCCTGCAGGAGAGAGACATGTTGCTGAGGTACAGACGCCAGGATTCAGTCAGGAAGAAACGGACCTTCAGAGCCTGCAGGGTGAGGGTTCACAGTAATACTGATAGTACTACTATTAAAACTGACATTAGTACTTTTGCTGTTACTAGGCGCGTCTGTAGGGACTTGAGTTTCCAGTCCCAGTAACGTTGTCTCCCTCTCAGGTCATAGAGACGTTCTACGGCTACGATGAAGAAGCTTCTGTGGACTCTGATGGATCGTCTTTGTCGTTTCACACCGACAGAACTCCAGATACAGAGCCAGAGGAGGTACACACACACACACACCACACACACACACACACACACCACACACACACACACACACACACACACACACACCCACACATTATTGTTAACAGGATTAGTCACAGAGAACCCGCCTTCTCACTCCCATGTTCCTGTTCCAGGTGTGTGTGCGCGAGGAGGCAGAGTTCCGTTTCCGTCAGCTGACTCAGGAGTACCAAGCTCTGCAGAGAGCTTACGCTCTGCTGGCAGAAACCAGCGGGGGAACCTACGATCCTGAGAAGGAGATCCGGGTGGGTTCTAACATCTGTGGTCAAAAAACCGGATTCTAACATCTATGATCTACACAGACAGGGTTCTAACATCTGTGAACAACCAGACAGGGTTCTAACATCTGTGAAGAAACAGGGTTCTAACAGACAGTGTTCTAACAGACAGGGTTCTAACAGGTGAATGGTTCTACTCTGTGTTTCAGAACAGAGAACAGCTGCTGAGTGAAATCAGTCGATATCAAACCAGAGTCGCCGATCTGGAGTCAGCACTGAAGCAACAAGGACTGGTAACACACACACACCACACCACACACACACACACTGGGAAACTTAAAGCTAATTTTTTTTCAGTTTGGAGGAAAACATGCAGACTCTTGGCTCTACCTGACTGACCTGACGAAAAACTTAGAACGTAGACAGTAATCTGAGAGGTTCGAGATGTTAATATTGTGCATTCAATGTTCTGTCCCTCAGGATGTGCAGTGGGTGGAGGAGAAGCAGGCGTTGTATCATAGGAACCAGCAGCTGGTGGAGAAGGTGAGGCAAACTGTACATGATCACATGATCATTCAGTATTATCACCATTATCTATGACGACAGTAATTTAAGCTAACACACACTATACACTGAAGCTAACGCACACTATACACTGAAGCTAACGCACACTATACACTGAAGCTAACGCACACTATACACTGGGTGTTTCTCAATCGCGAGTAAAGCTGCTTCAGAGCCACTATTTCAAGCATACTACGTCATCGAGTGCCGCCGAAGTACTGTTCCAATCTCCAGTATACTTGGAAATCTACCGAGCCGGCGTACTCCGTTTGGAGAAATATCGAGTGTGCACATGAGTAGACTTCGCGGTCTTAAAATCCCCACAATACTTTGCGCACGGACCAATTTCCCCAAATCTGTGGCGGAAGATGTAAGAGGCGGGGCCTCTCATATGACGCACACCTGCACACTTGCTAGCCTGTTCCTCTCTTTGTTTCCGAATGTCAGGAAGTATTCTTGACTCGCTTCTGAAGCAAGATGCTCGGCAGACATGTGCTACCAAGCAAGCGTACTCGCGATTGAGAAACACCCACTGAAGCTAACGCACACTATACACTGAAGCTAACGCACACTATACACTGAAGCTAACGCACACTATACACTGAAGCTAACACACATATACACTGAAGTTAACGCACACTATACACTGAAGCTAACGCACACTATACACTGAAGCTAACACAGTCTCAAAACATTCTGGATGTAGTTTATAGCAGTGTTAGGTAACTGACTCCATGTGGGGGGGGGTTCTCAGGGTAAGGGTTAGGTAACTGACTCCATGTGGGGGGGGTTCTCAGGGTAAGGGTTAGGTAACTGACTCCATGTGGGGGGGGGTTCTCAGGGTTAGGGTTAGGTAACTGACTCCATGTGGGGGGGGTTCTCAGGGTTAGGGTTAGGTAACTGACTCCATGTGGGGGGGGGTTCTCAGGGTTAGGGTTAGGTAACTGACTCCATGTGGGGGGGTTCTCAGGGTAAGGGTTAGGTAACTGACTCCATGTGGGGGGGTTCTCAGGGTTAGGGTTAGGTAACTGACTCCATGTGGGGGGGGGGTTCTCAGGGTAAGGGTTAGGTAACTGACTCCATGTGGAGGGGGGTTCTCAGGGTAAGGGTTAGGTAACTGACTCCATGTGGGGGGGGGTTCTCAGGGTTAGGGTTAGGTAACTGACTCCATGTGGGGGGGTTCTCAGGTGAGGCAGATGGAAGCTGAAGAGATGCAGCTGGAGAACGAGATCCAGGACATCAGAGACCAGAACGAACTGCTGGAGTTCAGGATCCTGGAGCTGGAGGTAAGAACTGATGTAAACAACAACAACATGTTAAACAGTCAGACTGACATAAACAACAACACGCTAAACAGTCAGACTGATGTAAACGACAACACACTAAACCGTTAGACTGAGGTAAACAACACGCTGTTAACTTCAGGTAGTTTTTTAAAATACGACTTTTGGCCAAGACGAAGTCGTATAAATCTTTTAAAGACTTAGAAAGGGTTATTAACGCCTTTGTTACCTCGAGACTGGATTACTGCAACGCTCTGTATGTGGGTATGGACCAGGCCTCAATTAAACGCCTGCAGCTAGTGCAGAACGCAGCTGCATGTCTTCTGACTGGCCACAAAAAGCGTGACCACATCACCCCTATTCTGGCCTCACTACACTGGCTTCCAGTTCGGTTCAGAATTGATTTTAAAATCCTTTTATTTGTTTTTAAAGCACTAAATGGGCTGGCTCCGGCCTATATAGCTGAACTCCTCCAGCGCTACACCCCAGCCAGAGCTTTAAGGTCTGCTGACCAGCTGCTGCTGGTAGTGCCCAAGACCAGGCTCAAAACCAGAGGGCACGAGCCTTCGCAGCAGCTGGCCCGAGGCTCTGGAACACTCTGCCCCTCCATGTGAGGTCGGCCCAGACCCTAGGGGGTTTTAAATCAACACTTAAAACTCACTTCTTCTCTCTGGCCTTCTAGTCTGAGCAGAGCACAACTCCTGACATTTCCCTGTGTGTGATTTTTTATTTGTGCTTTTGTATTTGTTGTAAAGTGTTTTTATTGTAAAGTGTTTTTATTGTATGTACAGCACTTTGGCTCGACCAAAAACCGTTTTAAAAATGTGCTATATAAATAAAACTTGATTTGATTTAGTTAACCTTGTTGTTATTACCCTTCAGGAGAGGGAGCGACGCTCACCTGCCATTAACTTCCATCAACTCCATTTCCCAGAAGGCCTCAGTCCTCTTCAGATCTACTGCGAGGCAGAGGGCGTCCCGGTGAGTGACAGCAACCTGTTAATAACTCGCGGTGATCCTCAGGTGTGACGGTACTTCACTTCTGACTCAGGTACATCGCCATGGCACATCGCTGAGTCATTGGTATTTCTGCTGACTCACGTTTCTCCTGTTCCTCAGGACATTGTGATCAGTGAGTTGATGAAGAAGCTGGACATCCTGGGAGATAACGCCGTAAGTGTATGTTGAATTTATTCTGTACGTGTTTCATATTCATGTATTCTGGACCTGAGCTCCTTAAGAGGAGCAGATCAGAGTTTCTACCTGAAGCTCCATCACCTGAAGCTCCCAAAGCTGCTGGACATGTTGAACCATGTCACAATTTAGTCACATGGTTTTATCTTGTTGATGTTGTTGTTATCATGTTGATGTTGTTGTCATTGAAGGTTTCCAATTTCTCTAATTTCCCCTCCTCTCCTCCTCTCCTATCGAGGAGGGGAACCGAGGAGAGAGGAGTCGAGGAGGGGAGTCGAATCAAATCAAAGTTTATTTATAAAGCACATTTATAAAGCACATTTAAAAGCGATTTTTGGTCGGGCCAAAGTGCTGTACATGTAATAAATACTACAATCAAAATAAAAGACAATAAATTACAACAGATATATAAAAAACACAGGGAAAAGTCAGGAGTCGTGCTCCGCTCTGACTACAAGGCCAGGGAGAAGAAGTGTGTTTTAAGAGTAGATTTAAAAAAACACTCTCTCTTCCTCTCTCCTCTGTTATAGCTCCTCCAGAGAGCCTCCTCGATGCTCGATGCTCGGTCCTCGATGTGCATTTCTGGGTCACTACCGGAGGACCGAGGAGTCGAGGAGTCGAGGAGGGGAAATTAGAGGAATGGGAAACCTTCATGATGTTGTTGTCATGTTGTTGTTGTCCTGCAGACTCTGTCCAACGAGGAGCAGGTGGTGGTGATCCAGGCCCGGACGGTGCTCACTCTAGCAGAGAAGGTACTCAACTGACCTCTGACCCTGTGCTGAATTCCAACAAAACTATTGATACATCATCTCAGTTTACCTGTGTCTGTCTGTCTGTCTGTCTGTCTCTCTGTCTCTCTGTCTCTCTGTCTCTCTGTCTGTCTGTCTGTCTGTCTGTCTGTCGTCTGTCTCTCTGTCTGTCTTCTGTCTCTCTGTCTGTCTGTCTGTCTGTCTGTCTGTCTCTCTGTCTCTGCCTGTCTGCCTGTCTGTCTGTCTGTCTCTCTGTCTCTCTGTCTGCCTGTCTGCCTGTCTGTCTGCCTGTCTGTCTGTCTGTCTGTCTGTCTGTCTGCCTGTCTGCCTGTTTGTCTGTCTGTCTCTCTGTCTGCCTGTCTGTCTGTCTGTCTGTCTCTCTGTCTGCCTGTCTGCCTGTCTGCCTGTCTGTCTGTCTGCCTGTCTGCCTGTCTGCCTGTCTGTCTGTTTGTCTGTCTGCCTGTTTGTCTGTCTGTCTCTCTGTCTGCCTGTCTGTCTGTCTGTCTCTCTGTCTGCCTGTTTGTCTGTCTGTCTCTCTGTCTGCCTGTCTGTCTGCCTGTCTGTCTGCCTGTCTCTCTGTCTCTCTCAGTGGCTGGAGTCCATCGAGGTGACGAAGGCGTCTCTGCAGCAGAAGATGTTGGACATTGAGACGGAGAAGGTAAAGTAGATCAGAAGACTGTCTTCGGTCTCAGGTGGCATGTTTATAACATTTGTACAAAATATAAGACCTCTGACCTCTCTGTGTTCCAGGATCTGTTCAGTAAACAGAAGGGTTACCTGGACGAAGAGCTGGACTACAGGAAGCAGTCCATGGACCAGGCCCACAAGGTCGGTTTCCTGATGAGGGTGGGTCAGGGTTATAGAGCAGGGTGACAGTGGGTCAGGGTTATAGAGCAGGGTGTAGGTGGGTCAGGGTTATAGAGCAGGGTGTAGGTGGGTCAGGGTTATAGAGCAGGGTGACAGTGGGTCAGGGTTATAGAGCGTCAGGGTTATAGAGCAGGGTGAGGGTGGGTCAGGGTTATAGAGCAGGGTGTAGGTGGGTCAGGGTTATAGAGCAGGGTGACGGTGGGTCAGGGTTATAGAGCAGGGTGACGGTGGGTCAGGGTTATAGAGCGTCAGGGTTATTGAGCAGGGTGTAGGTGGGTCAGGGTTATAGAGCAGGGTGACGGTGGGTCAGGGTTATAGAGCGTCAGGGTTATAGAGCAGGGTGTAGGTGGGTCAGGGTTATAGAGCAGGGTGTAGGTGGGTCAGGGTTATAGAGCGTCAGGGTTATAGAGCAGGGTGAGGGTGGGTCAGGGTTATAGAGCAGGGTGAGGGTGGGTCAGGGTTATAGAGCAGGGTGTAGGTGGGTCAGGGTTATAGAGCAGGGTGAGGGTGGGTCAGGGTTATAGAGCAGGGTGTAGGTGGGTCAGGGTTATAGAGCAGGGTGACGGTGGGTCAGGGTTATAGAGCGTCAGGGTTATAGAGCAGGGTGACGGTGGGTCAGGGTTATAGAGCAGGGTGACGGTGGGTCAGGGTTATAGAGCAGGGTGTAGGTGGGTCAGGGTTATAGAGCAGGGTGAGGGTGGGTCAGGGTTATAGAGCAGGGTGTAGGTGGGTCAGGGTTATAGAGCAGGGTGAGGGTGGGTCAGGGTTATAGAGCAGGGTGTAGGTGGGTCAGGGTTATAGAGCAGGGTGACGGTGGGTCAGGGTTATAGAGCGTCAGGGTTATAGAGCAGGGTGACGGTGGGTCAGGGTTATAGAGCAGGGTGACGGTGGGTCAGGGTTATAGAGCAGGGTGACGGTGGGTCAGGGTTATAGAGCAGGGTGACGGTGGGTCAGGGTTATAGAGCAGGGTGTAGGTGGGTCAGGGTTATAGAGCAGGGTGTAGGTGGGTCGGGGGATCTTATTTAAAATGCATTGTGTTTTTGTTTGTGTGACAGAGGATCCTGGAGCTGGAGGCCATGCTGTTCGAGGCTCTGCATCGGGAGGAGGCCTTCATGATGGAGGGGTTAAAGATGGAGGGGTTAAAGATGGAGGGGGGTCATCTCTCTGAGACTCTGACGGACGAGCAGAGGGACGGCCTTCAAAGAGCCATGGACCAATGGAAACGCTCCGTAATGTGTGAGCTGAGAGAAAGGGACGCCCAGATCCTCCGGGAGAGGATGGAGCTGCTGACACTCACACAGCAGGTAAACAAGTAAACAACAGATAAACAAGTAAACATGTTAACAACAGAGGCCTGTGTGACGAAGCCCTTTCAACATGGATATCTTTGAGGTATCTGGCTTAAATAACGCTAACAAACAAACTGACAGGTGTTGTTGTGTTTACCTGACATGTGTTGTTGTGTTTACCTGACAGTGTTTACCTGACAGATGTTGTTGTGTTTACCTGACAGATGTTGTTGTGTTTACCTGACAGGTGTTGTTGTGTTTACCTGACAGATGTTGTTGTTGTTTACCTGACAGATGTTGTTGTGTTTACCTGACAGATGTTGTTGTGTTTACCTGACAGGTGTTGTTGTGTTTACCTGACAGGTGTTGTTGTGTCTGTTTCAGAGGATCAAGGATCTGGAGGAGTTTATAGAAGCACAGAAGCGACAGATCAAAGAGCTTGAAGAGAAGGTACAGACCAGAAATACAGATCATCTTTCAGATCAAACTCTGATCCTGACTCTGATCAAACTCTGATCCTGACTCTGATCCAGACTCTGATCCAGACTCTGATCCAGACTCTGATCCAGACTCTGATCCAGACTCTGATCCAGACTCCCTGACTCTCTGATCCAGACTCTCTAATCCTGACTCTCTGATCCAGACTCTCTGATCCAGACTCTGATCCAGACTCTCTGATCCAGACTCTGATCCAGACTCTGATCCAGACTCTCTAATCCAGACTCTGATCCAGACTCTCTAATCCTGACTCTCTGATCCAGACTCTCTGATCCAGACTCTGATCCAGACTCTCTAATCCTGACTCTCTGATCCAGACTCTCTGATCCAGACTCTGATCCAGACTCTCTGATCCAGACTCTGATCCTGACTCTCTGATCCAGACTCTGATCCTGACTCTCTGATCCAGACTCAGATCCAGACTCTGATCCTGACTCTCTGATCCAGACTCTCTAATCCTGACTCTCTAATCCTGACTCTCTAATCCTGACTCTCTGATCCAGACTCTGATCCTGACTCCCTGACTCTCTGATCCTGACTCTGATCCAGACTCTGATCCAGACTCCCTGATCCTGACTCTCTGATCCAGACTCTCTGATCCTGACTCTCTGATCCTGACTCTCTGATCCAGACTCTCTGATCCTGACTCTCTGATCCTGACTCTCTAATCCTGACTCTCTGATCCAGACTCTGATCCAGACTCTGATCCAGACTCCCTGATCCTGACTCTCTGATCCAGACTCTCTGATCCTGACTCTCTGATCTTGACTCTCTGATCCAGACTCTCTGATCCTGACTCTCTGATCCTGACTCTCTAATCCTGACTCTCTGACTCCCTGATCCTGACTCCCTGATCCTGACTCTGATCCAGACTCTGATCCAGACTCTGATCCTGACTCTCTGATCCTGACTCTCTGATCCAGACTCTCTGATCCTGACTCTCTGACTCTCTGATCCTGACTCTCTGACTCTCTAATCCTGACTCTCTGACTCTCTGATCCTGACTCCCTGACTCTCTGATCCTGACTCTCTGACTCTCTGATCCTGACTCTCTGATCCTGACTCCCTGACTCTCTGATCTAGACTCTCTGATCCTGACTCTCTGATCCTGACTCTCTGATCCTGACTCTCTGATCCTGACTCCCTGACTCTCTGATCTAGACTCTCTGATCCAGAACTCCCTGATCCTGACTCTCTGATCCTGACTCTCTGACTCTCTGATCCTGACTCTCTGACTCCCTGATCCTGACTCTCTGATCCTGACTCTCTGACTCTCTGACTCTCTGATCCTGACTCTCTGACTCTCTGATCCTGACTCTCTGATCCTGACTCTCTGATCCTGACTCTCTGATCCTGACTCTCTGATCCTGACTCTCTGATCCTGACTCCCTGACTCTCTGATCTAGACTCTCTGATCCAGACTCCTGATCCTGACTCTCTGATCCTGACTCTCTGACTCTCTGATCCTGACTCTCTGACTCCCTGATCCTGACTCTCTGATCCTGACTCTCTGATCCTGACTCTCTGACTCTCTGATCCAGACTCTCTGATCCTGACTCTCTGATCCTGACTCCCTGACTCTCTGATCTAGACTCTCTGATCCAGACTCCCTGATCCAGACTCTCTGATCCTGACTCTCTGACTCTCTGATCCTGACTCTCTGACTCCCTGATCTGACTCTCTGATCCTGACTCTCTGACTCTCTGACTCCCTGATCCTGACTCTCTGATCCTGACTCTCTGACTCTCTGATCCTGACTCTCTGATCCTGACTCTCTGATCCTGACTCTCTGACTCTCTGATCCTGACTCTCTGACTCCCTGATCCTGACTCTCTGACTCTCTGATCCTGACTCTCTGATCCTGACTCTCTGACTCTCTGATCCTGACTCTCTGACTCCCTGATCCTGACTCTCTGATCCTGACTCTCTGACTCTCTGACTCTCTGATCCTGACTCCCTGATCCTGACTCTCTGATCCAGACTCTCTGACTCTCGATCCTGACTCTCTGACTCCCTGATCCAGACTCTCTGACTCCCTGATCCTGACTCTCTGATCCAGACTCTCTGACTCTCTGATCCTGACTCTCTGACTCTCTGATCCTGACTCTCTGATCCTGACTCTCTGACTCCCTGATCCTGACTCTCTGACTCTCTGATCCAGACTCTCTGACTCCCTGATCCTGACTCTCTGATACAGACTCTCTGACTCTCTGATCCTGACTCTCTGATCCTGACTCTCTGATCCTGACTCTCTGACTCTCTGATCCTGACTCTCTGACTCTCTGACTCTCTGATCCTGACTCTCTGATCCTGACTCTCTGATCCTGACTCTCTGACTCCTGATCCTGACTCTCTGATCCTGACTCTCTGACTCTCTGACTCTCTGATCCAGACTCCCTGACTCCCTGACTCTCTGATCCTGACTCTCTGACTCTCTGACTCTCTGATCCAGACTCCCTGACTCTCTGACTCTCTGATCCTGACTCTCTGACTCTCTGATCCTGACTCTCTGACTCGCTGATCCTGACTCTCTGATCCTGACTCTCTGACTCTCTGATCCTGACTCCCTGATCCTGACTCTCTGACTCTCTGACTCTGATCCTGACTCTCTGATCCTGACTCTCTGATCCTGACTCTCTGATCCTGACTCTCTGACTCTCTGATCCAGACTCTCTGACTCCCTGATCCTGACTCTCTGATCCAGACTCTCTGACTCTCTGATCTAGACTCTCTGATCCAGACTCCCTGATCCTGACTCTCTGACTCTCTGACTCCCTGATCCTGACTCTCTGATCCTGACTCTCTGACTCTCTGACTCTCTGATCCAGACTCCCTGACTCCCTGACTCTCTGATCCTGACTCTCTGACTCTCTGACTCTCTGATCCAGACTCCCTGACTCTCTGACTCTCTGATCCTGACTCTCTCTGACTCTCTGATCCTGACTCTCTGACTCGCTGATCCTGACTCTCTGATCCTGACTCTCTGACTCTCTGATCCTGACTCCCTGATCCTGACTCTCTGACTCTCTGACTCTCTGATCCTGACTCTCTGATCCTGACTCTCTGATCCTGACTCTCTGATCCTGACTCTCTGACTCTCTGATCCAGACTCTCTGACTCCCTGATCCTGACTCTCTGATCCAGACTCTCTGACTCTCTGATCTAGACTCTCTGATCCAGACTCCCTGATCCTGACTCTCTGACTCTCTGACTCTCTGATCCTGACTCTCTGATCCTGACTCTCTGATCCTGACTCTCTGACTCTCTGATCCTGACTCTCTGACTCCCTGATCCTGACTCTCTGATCCTGACTCTCTGACTCTCTGACTCTCTGATCCAGACTCCCTGACTCCCTGACTCCGATCCTGACTCTCTGATCCAGACTCTCTGACTCCCTGATCCAGACTCTCTGACTCTCTGATCCAGACTCTCTGACTCTCTGATCCAGACTCCCTGATCCAGACTCTCTGACTCTCTGACTCTCTGATCCAGACTCCCTGACTCCTGACTCCCTGATCCTGACTCTCTGATCCAGACTCTCTGACTCTCTGATCCAGACTCCCTGACTCCCTGATCCAGACTCTCTGACTCTCTGATCCAGACTCTCTGACTCTCTGATCCAGACTCTCTGATCCTGACTCTCTGACTCCCTGATCCAGACTCCCTGACTCTCTGATCCAGACTCCCTGACTCCCTGATCCAGACTCTCTGCCTCTCTGATCCAGACTCTCTGACTCTCTGATCCAGACTCTCTGATCCTGACTCTCTGACTCCCTGATCCAGACTCCCTGACTCTCTGATCCAGACTCTCTGATCCAGACTCTCTGACTGTCTGATCCAGACTCCCTGACTCTCTGATCCAGACTCTCTGATCCTGACTCTCTGACTCTCTGATCCTGACTCTCTGATCCTGACTCTCTGATCCAGACTCTCTGATCCTGACTCTCTGATCCTGACTCTCTGATCCAGACTCTCTGATCCTGACTCTCTGATCCTGACTCTCTGATCCAGACTCTCTGATCCTGACTCTCTGACTCTCTGATCCTGACTCTCTGATCCTGACTCTCTGATCCTGACTCTCTGATCCAGACTCTCTGATCCTGACTCTCTGATCCTGACTCTCTGATCCTGACTCTCTGATCCTGACTCTCTGACTCTCTGATCCTGACTCTCTGATCCTGACTCTCTGATCCAGACTCCCTGACTCTCTGATCCTGACTCTCTGATCCTGACTCTCTGATCCTGACTCTCTGATCCAGACTCTCTGATCCTGACTCTCTGATCCTGACTCTCTGATCCTGACTCTCTGATCTGACTCTCTGACTCTCTGATCCTGATCTCTGATCCTGACTCCCTGATCCAGACTCCCTGACTCTCTGATCCTGACTCTCTAATCCTGACTCTCTGACTCTCTGATCCTGACTCTCTGATCCTAACTCCCTGATCCAGACTCCCTGACTCTCTGATCCAGACTCTCTGATCCAGACTCCCTGACTCTCATATCCAGACTCTCTGATCCAGACTCCCTGACTCCCTGATTCCTGACTCTCTGATCCTGACTCTCTGATCCTGACTCTCTGATCCAGACTCCCTGACTCTCTGATCCAGACTCCCTGACTCTCTGATCCTGACTCTCTGATCCAGACTCCCTGACTCCCTGATCCTGACTCTCTGATCCAGACTCTCTGACTCTCTGATCCTGACTCTCTGACTCCCTGATCCAGACTCTCTGACTCCCTGATCCTGACTCTCTGATCCACTCTCTGACTCTCTGATCCTTACTCTCTGACTCTCTGATCCTGACTCTCTGATCCTGACTCTCTGACTCCCTGATCCTGACTCTCTGACTCTCTGATCCAGACTCTCTGACTCCCTGATCCTGACTCTCTGATCCAGACTCTCTGACTCTCTGATCCTGGACTCTCTGATCCTGATCTCTGATCCTGACTCCTGACTCTCTGATCCTGACTCTCTGACTCTCTGACTCTCTGATCCTGACTCTCTGATCCTGACTCTCTGATCCTGACTCTCTGACTCCCTGATCCTGACTCTCTGATCCTGACTCTCTGACTCTCTGACTCTCTGATCCAGACTCCCTGACTCCCTGACTCTCTGATCCTGACTCTCTGACTCTCTGACTCTCTGATCCAGACTCCCTGACTCTCTGACTCTCTGATCCTGACTCTCTGACTCTCTGATCCTGACTCTCTGACTCGCTGATCCTGACTCTCTGATCCTGACTCTCTGACTCTCTGATCCTGACTCCTGATCCTGACTCTCTGACTCTCTGACTCTCTGATCCTGACTCTCTGATCCTGACTCTCTGATCCTGACTCTCTGATCCTGACTCTCTGACTCTCTGATCCAGACTCTCTGACTCCCTGATCCTGACTCTCTGATCCAGACTCTCTGACTCTCTGATCTAGACTCTCTGATCCAGACTCCCTGATCCTGACTCTCTGATCTCTGACTCTCTGATCCTGACTCTCTGATCCTGACTCTCTGATCCTGACTCTCTGACTCTCTGATCCTGACTCTCTGACTCTCGATCCTGACTCTCTGACTCTCTGATCCTGACTCTCTGACTCCCTGATCCTGACTCTCTGATCCTGACTCTCTGACTCTCTGACTCTCTGATCCAGACTCCGACTCCCTGACTCCTTGATCCTGACTCTCTGATCCAGACTCTCTGACTCCCTGATCCAGACTCTCTGACTCTCTGATCCAGACTCTCTGACTCTCTGATCCAGACTCCCTGATCCAGACTCTCTGACTCTCTGACTCTCTGATCCAGACTCCCTGACTCCCTGACTCCCTGATCCTGACTCTCTGATCCAGACTCTCTGACTCTCTGATCCAGACTCCCTGACTCCCTGATCCAGACTCTCTGACTCTCTGATCCAGACTCTCTGACTCTCTGATCCAGACTCTCTGATCCTGACTCTCTGACTCCCTGATCCAGACTCCCTGACTCTCTGATCCAGACTCCCTGACTCCCTGATCCAGACTCTCTGACTCTCTGATCCAGACTCTCTGACTCCCTGATCCTGACTCTCTGATCCAGACTCTCTGACTCTCTGATCTGACTCTCTGATCCTGACTCTCTGATCCTGACTCTCTGACTCTCTGATCCTGACTCTCTGACTCTCTGACTCTCTGATCCTGACTCTCTGATCCTGACTCTCTGATCCTGACTCTCTGACTCCCTGATCCTGACTCTCTGATCCTGACTCTCTGACTCTCTGATCTCTGATCCAGACTCCCTGACTCCCTGACTCTCTGATCCTGACTCTCTGACTCTCTGACTCTCTGATCCAGACTCCCTGACTCTCTGACTCTCTGATCCTGACTCTTCTGACTCTCTGATCCTGACTCTCTGACTCGCTGATCCTGACTCTCTGATCCTGACTCTCTGACTCTCTGATCCTGACTCCCTGATCCTGACTCTCTGACTCTCTGACTCTCTGATCCTGACTCTCTGATCCTGACTCTCTGATCCTGACTCTCTGATCCTGACTCTCTGACTCTCTG
Source organism: Trematomus loennbergii (assembly GCA_012861695.1). Taxonomy (NCBI): domain Eukaryota; kingdom Metazoa; phylum Chordata; class Actinopteri; order Perciformes; family Nototheniidae; genus Trematomus; species Trematomus loennbergii. Next base: position 34,795 of record JAAOOA010002588.1, read on the forward strand.
ATCCAGACTCTCTGACTCCCTGATCTGACTCTCTGATCCAGACTCTCTGACTCTCTGATCTAGACTCTCTGATCCAGACTCCCTGATCCTGACTCTCTGACTCTCTGACTCCCTGATCCTGACTCTCTGATCCTGACTCTCTGACTCTCTGACTCTCTGATCCAGACTCCCTGACTCCCTGACTCTCTGATCCTGACTCTCTGACTCTCTGACTCTCTGATCCAGACTCCCTGACTCTCTGACCTCTGATCCTGACTCTCTGACTCTCTGATCCTGACTCTCTGACTCGCTGATCCTGACTCTCTGATCCTGACTCTCTGACTCTCTGATCCTGACTCCCTGATCCTGACTCTCTGACTCTCTGACTCTCTGATCCTGACTCTCTGATCTAGACTCTCTGATCCAGACTCCCTGATCCTGACTCTCTGACTCTCTGACTCCCTGATCCTGACTCTCTGATCCTGACTCTCTGACTCTCTGACTCTCTGATCCAGACTCCCTGACTCCCTGACTCTCTGATCCTGACTCTCTGACTCTGACTCTCTGATCCAGACTCCCTGACTCTCTGACTCTCTGATCCTGACTCTCTGACTCTCTGATCCTGACTCTCTGACTCGCTGATCCTGACTCTCTGATCCTGACTCTCTGACTCTCTGATCCTGACTCCCTGATCCTGACTCTCTGACTCTCTGACTCTCTGATCCTGACTCTCTGATCCTGACTCTCTGATCCTGACTCTCTGATCCTGACTCTCTGACTCTCTGATCCAGACTCTCTGACTCCCTGATCCTGACTCTCTGATCCAGACTCTCTGACTCTCTGATCTAGACTCTCTGATCCAGACTCCCTGATCCTGACTCTCTGACTCTCTGACTCTCTGATCCTGACTCTCTCTCTGATCCTGACTCTCTGATCCTGACTCTCTGACTCTCTGATCCTGACTCTCTGACTCTCTGATCCTGACTCTCTGACTCTCTGATCCTGACTCTCTGACTCCCTGATCCTGACTCTCTGATCCTGACTCTCTGACTCTCTGACTCTCTGATCCAGACTCCCTGACTCCCTGACTCCCTGATCCTGACTCTCTGATCCAGACTCTCTGACTCCCTGATCCAGACTCTCTGACTCTCTGATCCAGACTCTCTGACTCTCTGATCCAGACTCCCTGATCCAGACTCTCTGACTCTCTGAATCTCTGATCCAGACTCCCTGACTCCCTGACTCCCTGATCCTGACTCTCTGATCCAGACTCTCTGACTCTCTGATCCAGACTCCCTGACTCCCTGATCCAGACTCTCTGACTCTCTGATCCAGACTCTCTGACTCTCTGATCCAGACTCTCTGATCCTGACTCTCTGACTCCCTGATCCAGACTCCCTGACTCTCTGATCCAGACTCCCTGACTCCCTGATCCAGACTCTCTGACTCTCTGATCCAGACTCTCGACTCTCTGATCCAGACTCTCTGATCCTGACTCTCTGACTCCCTGATCCAGACTCCCTGACTCTCGATCCAGACTCTCTGATCCAGACTCTCTGACTGTCTGATCCAGACTCCCTGACTCTCTGATCCAGACTCTCTGATCCTGACTCTCTGACTCTCTGATCCTGACTCTCTGATCCTGACTCTCTGATCCAGACTCTCTGATCCTGACTCTCTGATCCTGACTCTCTGATCCAGACTCTCTGATCCTGACTCTCTGATCCTGACTCTCTGATCCAGACTCTCTGATCCTGATCTCTGACTCTCTGATCCTGACTCTCTGATCCTGACTCTCTGATCCTGACTCTCTGATCCAGACTCTCTGATCCTGACTCTCTGATCCTGACTCTCTGATCCTGACTCTCTGATCCTGACTCTCTGACTCTCTGATCCTGACTCTCTGATCCTGACTCTCTGATCCAGACTCCCTGACTCTCTGATCCTGACTCTCTGATCCTGACTCTCTGATCCTGACTCTCTGATCCAGACTCTCTGATCCTGACTCTCTGATCCTGACTCTCTGATCCTGACTCTCTGATCCTGACTCTCTGACTCCCTGATCCTGACTCTCTGATCCTGACTCTCTGACTCTCTGACTCTCTGATCCAGACTCCCTGACTCCCTGACTCTCTGATCCTGACTCTCTGACTCTCTGACTCTCTGATCCAGACTCCTGACTCTCTGACTCTCTGATCCTGACTCTCTGACTCTCTGATCCTGACTCTCTGACTCGCTGATCCTGACTCTCTGATCCTGACTCTCGACTCTCTGATCCTGACTCCCTGATCCTGACTCTCTGACTCTCTGACTCTCTGATCCTGACTCTCTGATCCTGACTCTCTGATCCTGACTCTCTGATCCTGACTCTCTGACTCTCTGATCCAGACTCTCTGACTCCCTGATCCTGACTCTCTGATCCAGACTCTCTGACTCTCTGATCTAGACTCTCTGATCAGACTCCCTGATCCTGACTCTCTGACTCTCTGACTCTCTGATCCTGACTCTCTGATCCTGACTCTCTGATCCTGACTCTCTGACTCTCTGATCCTGACTCTCTGACTCTCTGATCCTGACTCTCTGACTCTCTGATCCTGACTCTCTGACTCCCTGATCCTGACTCTCTGATCCTGACTCTCTGACTCTCTGACTCTCTGATCCAGCTCCCTGACTCCCTGACTCCCTGATCCTGACTCTCTGATCCAGACTCTCTGACTCCCTGATCCAGACTCTCTGACTCTCTGATCCGACTCTCTGACTCTCTGATCCAGACTCCCTGATCCAGACTCTCTGACTCTCTGAATCTCTGATCCAGACTCCTGACTCCCTGACTCCCTGATCCTGACTCTCTGATCCAGACTCTCTGACTCTCTGATCCAGACTCCCTGACTCCCTGATCCAGACTCTCTGACTCTCTGATCCAGACTCTCTGACTCTCTGATCCAGACTCTCTGATCCTGACTCTCTGACTCCCTGATCCAGACTCCCTGACTCTCTGATCCAGACTCCCTGACTCCCTGATCCAGACTCTCTGACTCTCTGATCCAGACTCTCTGACTCTCTGATCCAGACTCTCTGATCCTGACTCTCTGACTCCCTGATCCAGACTCCCTGACTCTCTGATCCAGACTCTCTGATCCA
>JAAOOA010002589.1:2500-35000 GCA_012861695.1 Trematomus loennbergii
TGTGTGTGGTGTGGTGTGTGTGTGTGTGTGTGTGTCTGTGTCTGTGTGTGTGTGTGTCTGTGTGTGTGTGTGTGTGGTGTGTGTGTGTTAATGGGATATAGATAAGAATACTTGAATACTAGTGCATGTTTTAGTTGCAGCAGCATGCAAAACAAAGTGTTGCACATACATTTTTTAAAAGAGTAGAAAATAAACAATTGTTCACAATAACTATCTCAAATTATAAAATAAAACGGAGCTAAAAGAGTGTGTGAACTTCACAAGCATCCGACAGCATGGGGATGAACACATTAGGAAATCAGGAAGAGAAACAAAGACGATACACCTGGTTGGGACGTATGCAAACGTGAGCTAACGTTGTTAGCATCCGTCCCCATTTATAAACACAGTTTGTATTTACCTGTTTCACATTTACATGGCAGACGCTCAGCTGTGTTTTCTATTCTGCACACAACAGATGCATTGTTGCCCTCTAACAACAGCAGAGACGACCTGAGCCCACGCTGCCGTGAGGAGATTGGGACACTGCATATTGAGCCTGAGCAGAGGAAATGCAACAGGTCACTGCAAGTGCAAACAACAAGTCTAACAACAAGAAACAGAGGAATCACAGACGAGCGCTGATAGCTTGTTGCTAACAGACGATGTTTTCATTAATAATAATAATATATTTATTTTGTAAGCTCTTTTACAGAGAGAGTGAAAAGAAAAGAACAAATAAAATAGTTGAAGTCAAATTAAAATCACGCATACAACAGCAGTCACACATTAAAGGCCAGATTGAAGAGGGTTAGGGTCAGAGAGTGTTTTGAAGGTGGTGAGGTGCAGTCTCTGATGTCTTCATTAGATGACATGGTTATAAGAAACAGTTATTCAGTTCATCAGAATAAGCAAACAGTCAGGAACAGGAGCACTAAACGTTGGTCGACTACCATATATCATATATTTCAAGATAAACAAAGAAGTATATATTTTCACGACTTTCAGTTTTTGGATAAAGCTTTACATTTAAAAAAAGTAAATAGTCCATCGCTTTTATGCGTGAATCACGGTACCTCAGCACCTATTGAGCGAATACAAGAATGGGATCAGAGTCGGTGAAAGCAGATATTAAAGATCTCTAATTGTGGCACAAAATACCTGATTTTGACTTATTTACGACAATAAGAGACTTTTCTACGACAATAAGAGACTTTTCTACGACAATAAGAGGCTTCTCTACGACAAGAGACTTTTGCTTTTCTACGACAATAAGAGACTTTTCTACGACAACAAGAGGCTTTTCTACGACAATAAGAGGCTTTTCTACGACAATAAGAGACTTTTCTACGACAACAAGAGGCTTTTCTACGACAATAAGAGACTTTTCTACGACAATAAGAGGCTTTTCTACGACAATAAGAGACTTTTGCTTTTCTACGACAATAAGAGACTTTTCTACGACAATAAGAGACTTTTGCTTTTCTACGACAATAAGAGACTTTTGCTTTCTACGACAATAAGAGACTTTTCTACGACAATAAGAGGCTTTTCTACGACAATAAGAGACTTTTCTACGACAATAAGAGGCTTTTCTACGACAATAAGAGGCTTCTCTACGACAATAAGAGGCTTTTCTACGACAATAAGAGGCTTTTCTACGACAATAAGAGGCTTCTCTACGACAATAAGAGGCTTTTCTACGACAATAAGAGACTTCTCTACGACAATAAGAGGCTTTTCTACGACAATAAGAGACTTTTGCTTTTCTACGACAATAAGAGACTTCTCTACGACAATAAGAGACTTTTGCTTTTCTACGACAATAAGAGACTTCTCTACGACAATAAGAGACTTTTCTACGACAATAAGAGGCTTTTCTACGACAATAAGAGCTTTTCTACGACAATAAGAGGCTTTTCTACGACAATAAGAGGCTTTTCTACGACAATAAGAGGCTTTTCTACGACAATAAGAGGCTTTTCTACGACAATAAGAGGCTTTTCTACGACAATAAGAGGCTTTTCTACGACAAAAGAGGCTTTTCTACGACAATAAGAGCTTTTCTACGACAATAAGAGACTTTTCTACGACAATAAGAGACTTTTGCTTTTCTACGACAATAAGAGACTTTTCTACGACAATAAGAGACTTTGCTTTTCTACGACAATAAGAGACTTTTCTACGACAATAAGAGGCTTTTCTACGACAATAAGAGACTTTTCTACGACAATAAGAGACTTTTCTACGACAATAAGAGACTTTTGCTTTTCTACGACAATAAGAGACTTTTCTACGACAATAAGAGGCTTTTCTACGACAATAAGAGGCTTCTCTACGACAATAAGAGGCTTTTCTACGACAATAAGAGGCTTTTCTACGACAATAAGAGACTTTTGCTTTTCTACAACAATAAGAGGCTTTTCTACGACAATAAGAGGCTTTTCTACGACAATAAGAGGCTTTTCTACGACAATAAGAGGCTTTTCTACGACAATAAGAGGCTTTTCTACGACAATAAGAGCTTTTCTACGACAATAAGAGGCTTTTCTACGACAATAAGAGACTTTTCTACGACAATAAGAGACTTTTCTACGACAATAAGAGACTTTTCTACGACAATAAGAGGCTTCTCTACGACAATAAGAGGCTTCTCTGCGACAATAAGAGACTTTTCTACGACAATAAGAGACTTTTCTACGACAATAAGAGACTTCTCTACGACAATAAGAGACTTTTCTACGACAATAAGAGCTTTTCTACGACAATAAGAGGCTTCTCTACGACAATAAGAGGCTTCTCTGCGACAATAAGAGACTTTTCTACGACAATAAGAGACTTTTCAACGACAATAAGAGACTTTTCTACGACAATAAGAGACTTTTCTACGACAATAAGAGACTTTTCTACGACAATAAGAGACTTTTCTACGACAATAAGAGGCTTTTCAACGACAATAAGAGGCTTTTCTACGACAATAAGAGACTTTTCTACGACAATAAGAGACTTTTCTACGACAATAAGAGACTTTTCTACGACAATAAGAGACTTTTCTACGATCCTCTTCCAAAGCACTCTTTAAATGAGCGTTGATAGCTTGTTTCTAACCAGACTAGAGCCGTTTCTCAAAGTCGGGGACGCTTCCTTGGTAGGACATGTCCTTCCGAGTCAGGTCCTTCAGAGGCTAGGCACAATCCTTCCTAGCATCGGAGAACAAGAATGGAACAGGCTAGCAAGTGTGCAGGTGTGCGTCATATGAGAGGCCCCGCCTTAAAGCGCGATTTGTTTGAAGACTCAAAACTGAGTTGCGAAGATCGAAGATGGACACGTTTTTGATGCTGTCTTGTATCCATCCATTCTTTGAGATGGAGGAAGAGATAGAGCGGGAGTATCGTCGGCGTCTGTCTGCTCGGAGGAGGATGTTCTAGTTAAATAAGTCTTCCCGCTTGCCTTCCGCATGAGTTTTATTCTCTAATGTGAATCAAGTAAATGAAGCATCCATAATGACCTAGTTAGCTTGTGAGCTGTCATGATGGTTTGAATCACCCTTGGTAGACACTTTTTCCCGTGTCAATTTTGCATATATATAGTTTGTGCATGTTTGTAGTCGTTCTAACGCTTATCGATGCAGAGAAAATCCTCTGAAGGATCCTTCCTTGACATTGAGAAGCACCCTATGTTTTCATTATGTAGATAGAAAAAGCTGATCTTATAATCGGTTCAAAATCAGTCACTTTCTGACCTGACCATTCTTTCTCCTACTTGTTATTATAATACATTGAGTCCGGTTCGATTAACCAGCGCGACCAATCCCTCACGAGACAGGACTCTAACAACTGGACAAACCCCCAACTGAAGATAGATATCATATTAGAAAATACACACAACATGAATATTTTGAAGCACAACCTTCAGTAGCTTGGTCAGGAAGTTGGTAAATATAAAAAGTAGGGATGTCCCGATCACCTTTTTTTGCTCCCGATCCGATTCCGATCATTTGATTTTGACAATCTGCCGATACCGATTTTTCCCGATCCGATCTTTATGCAATGCATTAAGAGAAAAAAAAGGTAACAGATAACGGCTGGTCATCCAACGCGATGAATTCAGCTATCTTGGCTGTTATTCTTTTGGCCTTTTCACTGTTCTGGGGCAGTTTCTCTTTCCTTTTAAAAGTCTCTGAAAGTGTGGTTGTTTCAGTGCCGTTACCTGAGTGGCCGCTGTGTACTCGTGTGTTGTTGTTGGTGTTTGTATTAGATTGGTCGTGTTGAACGTAGCTCTGTTCTTTCCACCACGCGGAACCTCCGCCTTGCAAACATTGCATCTGGCTGTTACACTGCCTTCGCTTTCAATTTTATAATACTTCCAAACTCCTGACATTTTCTCTGTCCCGAGTCACCAGCTGAACGTAGCCTCTGTTAGCTTACTGCTACTATTAGACACTGCGCCCACTCTGTTGCCAGATTTGAGAGAAATAAGCAACCAGAGGCCTGTACTACGAAGCTGGATTTTCGCTTAGCCGGCTAAATTCAGGGAAATCTCGGGCTTTCCGGTCCTACGACGCTGGTTCTCTTTTTAGCAGGCTAGATTTCCATGGTAACTTATGCTGAGCGGCAAACCTGCTCCGGAGCAGGTTAGGTGGCAGGCTAAGAGATCAACTCAGTGAAAGCACCGCCTGCTGACCAATCAGAGCTCCGTGTGCGGAGTTTAAAGCGATCAATTCATATTACAGGATAGAGGAAATACAGAAAAACTGCCGTTGCAGGAAAGACGGCCGGCCAAAATCAACTGACTGTGTGAACGTGAAAATTAATAGAATATCCCCTCCCATCTTCAGAGCAATCTGACTATTATAACATTAGCGTTAAGAAAGCTTACTTAAATATCTGCCACGACATAAGTAACCGGATCAGAGTAACATTAAGTACAGTCCGCGGCACTGTGAGTGCAGACGTCGATGTGTCCCATTATCATTCATATCATATCACATCATAATGTATCATATATTTCCTTATTTGAGTCAGCTGAGCCGTATCTGGCCGTGCAACACTCACAGTGTCACATACTGTATGCAGAAGTATTATTTTAAGCAACACATTAAGTTGACGAAACACTCGAGTCAAATGTAATTAAAGTCAGATCCACTCGTGTCTTGGACGGGGCAGTGATTTCATAAACCTGTTAATGTACGCATTCAAACACTTTTTCTTTACCAGCTGTATTCACCTTGCAGGTGCAGCTATGTGGCTTTGATCCTGGATAAAGTGTTTAAGTCATGGATGTTTAAAGTTTAACTTCTTCATATTTGACTAATATTAAAGTTCACTTTTCATTCAGGAAGTATGACGCTGCGCTGTCAGTACGCTTGTCCGTGTTTGAGATTGGTCGAATGCTCCAAATACCACCCCTTTCATGTGAACGCGCACCTAACTAGATAGGACACGGCTGGCTTGAGCGATCCACTTGATAACCAGCGTCGTAGTACAGTTTAGCGCCAGCGCGTATGTTTTGGAGGGCCAACCGGCTAACTCAACATATCCAGGTTAAGTTGAACCAGCTTCGTAGTACAGGCCTCAGGTCTATGAAAACAAGCCCAAAAGAAGCAACACATACATGATGTTGTGTAATTTTAAACCAAAACTAAGGCCTCAGGCTCCGATCCCCGATCACGTGATCGGATCGGGACATCTCTAATATAAAAGGTTAAAAAATCCATTGCTTTTATTGCACTTATCTCAGTATTCTTCAGCGTTTTAAGACGATAAGAGACTGTTTTTTTCTGGAGGCTAAAGGCCCGGACACACCAATCTGACACCAAAGAACACGTCCCGACGGACCTGATCTGTTGTGTCGCCTCACGTCTCCTGCGTCTTGGCCAAAAGTCGCACTGGAACACACCGCAAAGACTTCAGCCGACGGCCAAGTAGCACGTACGAACTGCGCATGCGTGAGTGCAATAACTCTCCTTACCAGCAGGCGGCGGTAGTGTGTATTCGTCATTCAAAAGAGGCAAAACCGGAAGACAGACTGCGTGATAACCGAGAGAAGAAGAACAGACTGCGTGATAAAACAAACAACAGATAGCGTGTGCGTTCCATTTTCACTCTACAGCGAGAAGATTAGATTATGTCCGCACCACCAGACACCAAAGCAAACTCCTTCTATGTGTAAACGTACCTGGCAATACACCTGATTCTCATGCTGATTGTACTCCTTAACTTGACTGTAAAGTGCTGGCAGTCTGCGCTCTTTCACACGGCGGCGTCACCTGATTAAAGATCTGATACCAGAGCCCTTTCAGATAACAGCGTGTATACCTTCATCAACATGTTTCCCAGGTTAAACACAATCTAACCGGGCGCTTATATTCCATATTTACACACAGGGCTGGGTGAGACGCAGACATAGAAATGTGAGTTGTTGTTGACGCCGTTTCATGTTCCCTTATCTCTGAAGGTGAAGTTGTAAATCGTTAAGCAGGAGTACTTTAAGACGGTGTTTCATATTTGCATTAATTAAAGTTCAGATCAATGATGACGGAGGAGAGCTGATTCTGTGGCAGGGTTTAGTCAGCAGCAACTTTTAACACAAATCATAAGACCTGATATAATAGAGTACCAGACGTATTTGTGACCAAGGATTATTATACCACAAATATAATGATAATACAATACAATGATCCTGCAGGTACACCCTTTCAAAGAGCAATTCACTTTTACTTCTTAAGAATACTTAGTTTTTAGATTTGGAATATAAAAAACCTTTAAATACTCAAAATAATATTACAAAAAAATGTAAAATCGCACGACTAAAACGATCAATTGGACTCTGGCTCTGTTTACAAAGATGTCCACCATAAAAAACTGTTATTATTTATTCATTACAGAGAAGACGTTCAATTTGCTACGTTTTTACACCTTTTTTAAGCTTTCAAACATTAGGTCAGACTGTTGAGATCTTTTGCCATACACCTTTAACGTGCAATATATACACTTTATTTGGACATTTTACCGTGAAAAGCATATTTTTTCATAGCATCTCAAACCTTAATATAGTCACTTTTTCTATTTAAATGCAGCTCCTCGTTTCTTAGCCATGGATGAGTACGTATTTACTTTCATTTTTGTATTTCTAACGTGTGCTTTGTCTCTGTATTTAACATGCTAGCTACTTTATTATTGTTTACCTTTTTTCTGCTATGTCACCTTTGCTGCTAATAGAGAGGCGAAGTCCCGCCCTTCTACTTCCGCCCCATGGGACCTTATTTCAGAAAAAGTATGTATTGAAGTCAATGGGGAGAGAAAGATTACCTCTCGATCCCGTTTGAATTGTGCCATGAATTACACACATGATGTTTGTCAATCTTTAAAAATAATTTCCTTGTCAAAAAAGTCACAGTTTGTCTTAAAACTGCTGAAATATAAGACTATGAAAAATACGCAACTACAAAGACTACAAATCCCAGAATCCCGGTCCCGCATGCTGGCTCTTAGAAACCGACTCACTCCCCTTGTGTGTATGTACAGCTCTCAACATGCCCAGACTTGGAGTGATTTTCACCTCTTTTAATATTTTCCGAAATAAGGTCCCATGGAGGAAAGGGAGGGACTTCGCCTCTCTATTGGGTTTAGGCCTTTATTTTATTTATTTAGTATCTTATTGTTTGCCCTTTTGTTTGTTTGTTTACCATGTAAAGCGGCCTTGGGTCCCTTGAAAGGCGCTATACACATTTAATATATTATTATTATATTATCGTTACAGGATTACAAATAGCTTTTCAAACCCTTCAAAACAACAGATGGAAATGAGCTGTAATCTGGCGTAAAGCCGCTCTTCTCTTTTGGAGGTTAATGTATATAGAGATATATAATAATAACACAGATTCACTTGTATTACTACAAAGATATGCTTTAAAAAAAGCTCAGATACTTGGAGGATAAGTCGCTGAAAGAGAGGAGCTGCGATCGGGGTTTCTGGTTCAAACAGGTTGAAATGTGCAGAGATGAATAATGGAGAGGATACATGATGAAGCAGGAGATCTTGGAGCAGAGAAGTTCAGACAGACGGGTTGACTCCATCTTTCCTCCTCCTCCACCTTCCTCCGCGGTGTTTCAGAGGGCTGAGAAGTTGTGTGATTGGTAGGCCTTTAATAATCAATCATTGTGATATCTCCCGCTGTGTTTTTAACTTCAGAGTAGGGCTGTGCGATTATAGCAAAAATCCTAATCACGATTATTTTGGTCAATAATTGATATCACGATTATTAAAAACGATTATCCATTTACTTTGAAAACATCCATTTATTGAAACAAAAATGTGAACAGTATGTTTTAACAGTTGATTACCCTGAACTTTAAGTATAATTCAACTGAAAAACCAAAAAAAAAAAAAAAAAAAATATATAATAATTACTTTTTTTAAAAAATTTTTTATAGAAATAATAATCGTTTTATTTCGATTACGTTGTTTTCGTAATCGTTGCAAGCCATAATCGTAATCGCGATTAAAATACAATTAATTGCACAGCCCTACTTCAGAGTCACCATCATTTGGCCTGTAGGAGTAAACACGTGGCACATTGAGTTTCCTCTCTAATTAATAAAGTATTTCCTGTGTGATTTTAATTTATTGTGTTCAACTATTTGGGGAATTTCAACTCCGTATCCAATATCTGAAAAGCTTCAGGATCCAAAGTGAAGTGCTCCATGATTAAGATGATCATTATTTGAGTGGCATCACTTTTCCTCAGATGCAGTGATTTGAACAACCTCTGTTCTCGTCTCGTAATCGGAGTGCAGTCTTTCATCTTGACATGTATTTGACTCAACGGCCGCAGAGCGCCGCGTCTACGCACTACAGGGATTAGATATAAGTGCCTTGCTCAGGGGTCTCTCACGGTTCAGGGAACACAGGAATGTGAGAGACGTTTCCTTACAGAGATCTGAACTAATAACCTTCAACACATTCAAGGGTTGAATCAAACCTCCTGCTGTCCCTAATCAGACCGTCCTGAGACATCAGGATGGTTTACAGAGATTAGAGTCGTAGCTTTTAAAGACAGAATATCAACAACTTGTCTGTTTTTAGTTTCTTTAATGTGAAAAAGTACTGGTTTCTTGAGCCCTAAACCAAATATCATTTAGTTAGAAACCAAACATAACATTTGAGGAAGTCATTTTGGCTTCGATGAAACACTAATTGATATTTATTGTACATTTGACAGGACTAGACGTATCGATCAATGGAGAAACTGATCAATGGAGAAACTGATCAATGGAGAATGAATATAATGTTCAGACTAGGGCTCGCTGCTGATGACCGATTACAAACGCAGCGAGGCAGGAAGTGGAAGAGAGAGAGGAAGAGGGAGGAAGGGGGAGAGAGAGACGGAGGAACCCTCCCTCCCTCTGTGGAGGCTGCTGGGGGGGGGGGGGGGGGGGGGTCTGAATGACTTTCTAACCATGTTGCATGATCCCTTTGTGAAGATATGAAACACACACACACACACACACACACACACACACACACACACACACACACACACACACCACACACACACACACACACACACACACACACACACACACACACACACACACACACACACACACACACACACACACACCACACACACACACACACACACACCACACACACACACACCACACACACACACACACACACACACACACACACACACACACACACACACACACACACACACACAGCTGTTGCTGCTTCCATTGCCTCTCTTCCTCCTCCTCTTCCTCCTTTGATGGTGACGCATGACAAGCCCTCCATTGAGTCCAGAGGAGACGAGGAGGAAGAGGACGGAGACACAAAGAGTCTCATCATCATCAGCAGACACAGCAGGGAGCCAAAATATGGCAGCAGCACGGAGTGTCTTCAATGAAAAAGCATTCAGAGGCTCTGACACCATGGAGGCAGAATCTGACTGATTCAAATCATCATCCGAATGTGGCTCTCACTTTCACACCAGCGCGTTCCCGTTCTCGCTCCGTGCTCAGCTTTTCTGGTTCGGAACCGGTTTTATTTTCAGCCCCCGTTTTGTTCACACGGCCCAGAGCCCGACTGGTGCTGCCGCTGCTGCATCATGACGTCACTGTTTACGTCACTGATTTTCTCCCCAACGGCGCTCACAACAACAACAACAACAAGAATGGGGGACTGCGTCGGGTCGATGATCGTGTTGCTTTAATCATACGAAGCCAGATTAAATTAAATAACGACTTCTCCAACCTTATACTTTTCTCCAGAGTGCCGTGGTTCATTGTTTATTAATGTGTTTCATTTAGCGACCGCTGCAGTGCTGGCTGCTCTTCCACGAGTTTATTCTCCCGTTAGCTCCGGGTTAGCTCACACGGCTCTAAAGTATTCACTGTCTGACTGAACACAAGCAGCTGATACATATCCCCAGTTCCCCTTAAGTGAATGTGTGTCAGTCTGAATTGACGCTGTTTGGCATCACAACGCTGTTATGAAGTTTCTCTGGTATAACATGGGTGATGTTACCATAGCAACCGAAGCTAAACTGACTACTTGCTAAGCCGTTTTCTACAGGCACATTTTACCGGCGTATTTTTCATTATGATTCTACTTGTGATAGTCGGACATGACAACCTGTGCAGCCCATGTATTGATTCCATCCGATAGCTGCTATAATAACAAACCAAACGTCTGCCTGCTCTCCACAATGATCAATAACAGCGAACGGATGGTCAAAGTAAGGTACAAAGAAACAGAATCACACGAAGCCTGGTTAGTGTTGCCTGACTTTATAAAGTGTGTGGTTGCCTTCTAGTCACTTGCTCAGCGCTACTGCTTGTTACAACTTGTATTTGCCGTACTCGCCTGTTAGCTCAGGTTAATCTCGCCCCCCTCCGACGTAAGCGTGACGTATGCGGTTCTTGCTTCTAGACCGACAACTTTTGGTGCTTGAAACAAACCGGATTCCAGAGCTTAGAGGCGGCTCCGCTGCGGTGTGAACAGGACAAACCGGTGCTTTCAGGCTCTAGCTCAGAACCGGCCCTGGAAGCGCGTTGGTGTGAAAGCCCCATGAGAGGCACGATGGGAGGAGAGGAGAGGGAGAGGGCGACACACACTGAGAGTAGAGATTATACAGATTACCTGAGCAGGGAGTAATCCCACTTTGAGAAAATGACTATGTACAGATTCACTGTGCAGGCTTTGAGTACAGACCTGGTTGCTAAGGAGGAAACTCAAAGGCAATGGACTGAAAATGTTATGAAATCACACTCATCAGCTTTTCATCGTTTAGTGGCTGCTCTTGGTGCATTACGTGTCTGCCACTACGTTTCTTTTGCACTACTAAATACTGCTCCTCACTGACAGTATGTTACATTGATTATGTGACCGTCTGTTTCCTGTAGTTAAAGGGAGTAATCCCACTTTGAGAAAATGACTATATGCGGATTCACTGTGCAGGCTTTGAACATAAGGTACAGACAGACCTGGTTGCCAAGGAGGAAACACAAAGGCATAGAGAAAATGGACTGAAACACCTAGAAATGTGACTTATCAGGTTTTCATCATCGACACAAGAGAAGGCAGCGGTCAAAACCTGGTGCCATAAAAACTGTTCCCTTCTCAGCATCCTCTCTGATATGACCTCTAAACTACACAACATGACACATTAGCAGAAAGTGCATGAACTAGCGGACATGTGACAAACACAGCCTTCACCAGTCAGGCAATCATTTCAGAACGAACCACATGACTGCAGCACAAAGGCCTCATCTCTCTGGGTTAAAGGAAGTGAAAAAATGATTTACTGGACTTTTTAGATTGGTTATGTTTCATTTATTATTATATTATTATTATTATATGTAGGCCTGAAGCTGAGGTGGATTTTAGAGCATTATGCTTATTTATTGATGTGTGCATTCTGGACAGACAGTCGGTCTTGCTGTCATTGAGCTCTTAAAGGGGACCTATCATGCAAAATGTACTTTTGTACGTCTTTTCTACATGAATATGTGTCCCCGGTGTTCAGGAACTCACCAAGTGTCAGAAAACACAACCCTCTCTATTTTTCCTCCATACCCAAATCTCTAAAAAAGGGGCTGCAACGGATCTGATAAAAAAAACTGATCCAGATTTGAACACTGTCCTGAGTCAGGACGGTGGCGCTACGGCTATTGGGCCAACTCCACCAATCAGGAGGAGACAGCCACGGCCATTGCCGTTAGAAAGCGCTGGAGACGCTGTAGTACATTGCCAGGCCTGTAGGTGGTGCTGTTCTCAACAGAATCTGCCCTTGCCAAAACAGAGCTAGAAATGGTCAAATTGAGCAAAATGAGGCATGGCTAAAATGCATGATCTGTTGGTATTTTGAAAAAAAAAAAGTATAAATATGCCTTATATAGGTATGGTCCTACACTATATTATTCAAATATAGCATGATAGGTCCACTTTAAATAAACACAGATAATATTCATGGATTTGGATACCATTTGGGACATGCACAATTGTTGTTTAACAGAACCGCTTCCACAAGGTCGATGTGTTTACGCAACTTGAGGAGAGTTTAGGGGAATTTTCCTGTCGGAAACTCATTTTACCGACATACCTGAATGCAGCACAAAGGCCTCATCCTGCTACGTTAAAGAAAGTGAATTAGATCCCAAAATGAAATCATATCTTTGATGCTAAACCCTTCCACACAGTTTGGTAAAAACCAACCCAGTAGTTTTTCCATCATCCTTATAGCAGACAAACACACAAAGATAATACATGCACGTTGAGTGAAGCTGCCCTAATGTTCATTATTCTGTTAAAGTCATTATGTGTGAACGTCACTTCAGGCCTATCGTTGAATATCTTAATGTTCTGTTACATAACCTTTTACAAATGCAAATTGAACCTGAATGCTCAGAGAAGTAAAGAAGCATCTTTCTCAAAAGGAAGCAGATTTGAATGTGAATGAAGTATTCACAGCGAGGAGACAAAGGCTGGAGCCACACGAGAACGGTAACGCAAACTAACCGAAATCGTTATCAAAACAGTATTCCGTCCACACGCAATAGGCACCAGAAACGTGTCCTTCCACGCGAGACAGCTCGACCCGCTGTAGTGTACATATGCCGGGCCTGTAAGTGGCGCTGTACTTCCACCACAAAATACACCAAAGCAGCGAAGAACACTTCCGAGCATGGTTTCCATGGTTGCCCTTCTGTTTATTCTCCGCGGTGGATTGAGCAGCGGAGGTGGGGAGCACATCCATGGTGGGCAGAGGCAGGGCTCTTTTTTCTCCGTCAGCAGCAGCTGATCTCTGATCTCTCTCTCCTGACTTCACTCGCCTTTATGTCCATATCGATCAGATCTAGCTAGTTCTAGCTAATGATATGACTGCGTGTCAAAGGACACCTAAACAATACGCGACATTTGACCGGAGAATTTTTGATTTCGGCTAACGGAAACTCTGCCGTGCGGGGGGGTCTGCTGGAGGCCTCTGCTGGAGGCACCTGCTGGAGGCCTCTGCTGGGTGCACTGTCCTGCGAGATAACGGGACCTGGCTCGAAACACTCGGAAAACTGTTGTTGTTGTTGGCGAAACACATCAGCAATGACGCGGGTGACACGGGGTGAGCAGGAGAGGTGGGGAGAGGCGGGCTGTTGCGTCATCGTTATCAGAAATTGATCGTATAGGGCGTAGACACGGAGCCGCTTGGCCCCCCAGAGCGTTTCGTCCGCAGATCTACCCACCTTGGGACCCGTTATCGTTGTCGTTATCTGCGTTTCCCTGTCGGCCTCGCGTATATGATAGAGAATTGTAGCGGATACGACCGTTCCTGTTCTCGTGTGGCTCCAGCCAAAGAGACGCTCCAGAGATCAGGGTGGAGGGTATACAAAGAGTGGAGGACTGCTTCTGCTTAATATTAACAGTCATCTCTGAATCCACCATGAATAATGGAGCTCCACCAGCTCCCAGCACTCAATTATTCATCCACAACCTCAGACTTGCATTAGTGCACAGTGTGGGGCGCAGACAGAAACACACACTCACACACACACACACTCACACACACACGCTCACACACAGGGAGGAACCTTTGCACATGTACACATTTACACACACACACACACACATTCTCACACCGACAGGAAGGGAAGGGGTTGAACTCTGTGAAGCGTCTGGCAGGTTTATCCTTAGAAAACTAACACTATGGCCAACAGGAAGTGAGGTTAATTGAGAATAAACAGTGTTTTTAATGTCATGTCAGCTTTTCAGGGTAGTTCTCCAGGGATCAGTTAACTAAGCGAGTGACAGAAAGTTTTTAATAATGTAGTATCGTTAAAGTGATTTAATGCGAAAAGGCCTTTTTAATGCGTCTCAAATATGGAGATTTCCTGCTTATTTCCGTGTCATATATCAAATGTGTATATTTGTGTTTTTTTCATTACAAAATAAGACATTTAAAGGGGTCACCTTGGACTTCCCTATGCTTTTTATTCTATTTTATGGAATTGTATACACAAACGAATACTATTTGTATTAATTGCAGCCAATGAAAAAGGTCATTTTGGGCGTTCAATGACCTATGACAACAGTCGCTCTGAAAATGCCAAAACTCTGATATAAATGACAGGAAGAGAAGCATCTGGTTCCCCACATGTTGGAGAGATGAGAGATAAACTGCCCGAGGAATATCCAGCAAATTAACCAGTTAATAATCATCAGTGTCTCCGCTATAGTAGAACCCCAGAGACCGTTACAAGTAGGTCATGGCTTTCTTTTCATAGGCTGGGTTAAGACGTGTGGCCTAATTAGAATCACAAGGACAGGTGTAGATCAGAGCAACGCTGCTTTAACATGATATATTACATTGTTTAAATTGTGTGTGTGATGTGTGTGTACTGTGTGAGTGTGTGTGTGTGATGAAACACTGTGGCTTGAACTGTCACTTCCCCTCATAGACAGCATGCCCCAGTTTCAGACCCTTATTAAATCACACCACACATACAACACAGATTCACATGCAAACACATCATGAGCACCAGGAGAAGCGCTATATAAATAACATTATTATTATTATTATTATTATTAAACACAGGCACTCTTACGACAGGCTTTCCACCTGATTCTCCTACACTCTACACCGCTCAAAGCAGACAACAACTCGATGCACAATGAATCTAAATGTAATCAATATGGATCGGTCTAATATCCAAATCACATTAAGCTACATTTGGGGTAAAATATGTGAAAATATCAGAATGAAATATTGTGGAAGTGCAGATCCCGACATACAAATATATTCTATAGACTTAAATACTTTCCCTTTTCCTAGGTTTTAGTGCATGTGAATGGTCTGCTGAGGACGAAATCCCTGTGTTCCCTCCAGAGAAACGCCTCCATTGGACTCCTTTGTTTACTTCACAACACTAGCGCTCCTATTGGCTAGCGCTCCAACACATTGTACGTGATAGACTAAGGGGCGGGACATCTCTAAGCTGGTTGACCAATCACAACAGAGCCGGCCAGCTAACCAATCAGAGCAGAAAAATACATCATACCATGACATTTAAATATATATTTGTTAACGATAATGAGTGAATAATGGTAATTCCCTTTAATATCACACATCATTTTTACATTTGTGATATCACAATCAGTAATGTCATCTAAATCGTTCCGCCACCACACACACACACACACACACACACACACACACACACACACACACACACACACACACACACACACACCACACACACACACACACACACACACACACACACACACACACACACACACACACACACACACACACACACACACACACACACACACACACACACACACACAACACACACACACACACACACACACACACACACACACACACACACACACACACACACACACACACACACACACACACACACACACAACACACACACACACACACACACACACACACACGCCCGGGGCCAAATGCGGCCCGCGGACCATTTTGAATCGGCCCTATTAAAAAGTTATAATGACTTAAGTATGATAAACTTCTGCTTGTCTGATATTGTACTTCTTAAATATATTGTTCAAATATATTAAACAGTACTCATGTGTTAATAAGCCACCTTTTCAAATAAATGCAGTCAATTCAAGTTGAAAACATGTTCTAACAAATCTAAGTTGATAAGAAAACAGCCCAATAACAAATGTACATAACAACCTTGAAATGCACCCTTCATATTTCCTCTTCCTATTAGAAGCAATCTGAAGCTTCTGTTTTAAGGGATGAGCTGCCAACTAAATAAATGAAACACTGTGAGCTGTTTGTTTCTGAAAGCATTTTCAAGTATCAAGAATAATTTACCTCCATCGGATCGACTTTTCCAACTTAACTTACGAGGCAAAATACCTCTAGTGAGCGGCATAGCCCTTCGTGTATTTTTGGCCCTCGTGAAAAAGGTTTGGACCCCACCCCCTGCCTAAGGAGAAGTCTGTGAGAGTACATCTGGACTTAAAGGTCTCCTGTTGTACTATTTGTAGGCATATTATAGGTCTCAGATGTATAGAGAACATGTCTCAAACAGATCACCCATTCTAGCCTCAAACCCTCTATTTCAGCTGTTACTAAAGTGCTGATTCTGGGTCAGTAGCTTTCATTACCTGTTGCAACATCGAAGAGCCCAAGGTCACATCTTCCCTTGGCTCATTTCTTTGTGATCAGCTTAATTCTTTCAGCACTATTTAATGATATATTCCTTTCTACAACATGTGGAGAAACAGCAGGAGGAAGCAGACACACAAAGGTCACCTGAGCAAACATCCTGACCTGCATTACGTATTACAGAGACACAGCACGACACAGGATTAAATGCAAATAGATAAACAGCCACAAGCTTATAAAATGGTCTGCTTTCCACAAGCATATGAAAGCCTGGTTGATTTTACGCAACCAGCACTAAGTAGAGGAAACCTTAAAACCTTATATATAATGGGGTTAGCATGATGGTTTATTTAAAAGGCATCGGTTTGGATGGAGATGTTTTAAAATGACATTGTTATATATTTTTTTATTGTAGCCCATAACATACTGGTTTATTTCCTTATACCCGTGCCGGTATATCTAAAAAATGCAGCAAGCCATGCATGCAAAGCTCAGCTAGCTCAGCTTGTTGCTCTGATAACTTAAGATCCAGAAGTCCGTGACTAAAATCCTTCATCCGGTCAAATATTGTTAAAAAATAAATTGTATAGCATTAAAGTTCAAGAAAGGATGGTTTGCGGACAAAAAAAAACGGCATTTTCTTCAATTCCTGTATTTTTTCATATCGCAGGGGAAGAAAATATCGCAATGTCAGTTTTTCCAATATCGTGCAGCCCTAAGTGTGATATAGCTAGATGAATACTGCTGGTATATGACTGTGCTTCATTATTATCGGGGGAAACTGTAATAGACTGACAGAACCAAACAGTCATTGCAGAGAAGCTAGGTCATTATTACATGATATCAACCGTATTGTGATCGTGATAGAAATTATATAAATTGTTTAGCCCTACTTGAAATACTGATGCTGTTCCTGGGTACAAGCGTGGTGCTTCATGAAAACACCACAGTGACACCATGCAGTGGCTCCATGGCTAACAATAGACCCTCTTCTGGTTTAGCTCAAGCAGGAAGTGTACTTGGCAACAAGCGTGAAAATAACCTATAACCTACAACCTAATATTTATGAAAACGCTGACTCTGACTCTACACAATGAGGTTAATGCTGAAACATTACAACAGCATGCGGGGAGGGGTCAATGGTTGGAACATTCTTTACGTTCCCCGGAGACTCAAGACAGAGATTTGCAGAAACTTGAGACGGGTAAATACTCCGATAAAGCTGACCCCGTGGTCTACCCAGCGGCCACAACATGAGAAGAAATGATCTGTGTGTGTGTGTGTGTGTGTGTGTGTGTGTGTGACCACCTAATAATATACAGGTCTGAAAGAGAGGTGGATGAATGAGTCTTTTCACGCTGCTATGGACAGTCTTGCATTAATGTACATTTCTCACAGATATTGAAGTGACTGTTATTTTGTATATATTGATTGTTGTGCTTTTATGCATGTCTTAATGTGTGCATATGTATACATGTGTCTGTTGATTGGTATATATAGGATATACATATTTTTATATATATTTGTATTCTGGATTGTGGGGGTATTTCGATCTCTTGTCTGTACACACAAACTGAAAGATTGACAATGCAGTTGACTTTGACATCCGGGTTCCCTTGTCTCAAATTCAACCATTTTTGTAATATGTTTTCAGTAATTACCCCGCTGCTGAATGTCCGAAATAAGCATACAAAAACAGTTATTGACAAAAACTAAAAAGACACATCTGTGACTAAACTGCACCGCCCTATTCTCAGTTCATTTATCTTCAGGGAAATAAAAAGGCTTTTCACAGAGACACACCATCATCTGCATAACACACATGTTTATCATTATCGTTGACTACAGTTACACACTTCAATCTTCAAGAAAAGTTATAAATGCAAACTGTGGGGCCAGATAACAAAATTAGATTACCAAACTTCATCACGCCGACTATTAGCCGCCTTTAGCTTAGCGGTGGTGATGCGTAGCCATGTGTCTGTAACGTAGCTCCTTGATAGCATCACGTTAGCTTTTTACTTCTGGTGATTGCATTTACACTTCGATAATTCAGTGTAGGGCTGTGCAATTAATCGTATTTTAATCTCGATTACGATTTTGGCTTGCAACGATTACGAAAACAACGTAATCGAATAAAACGATTATTATTTTTATTAAAAAAAAAAAAAATTTAATTATTATTTTTAAAAAAAATTTTTTTTATTGGTTTTTCAGTGAATTATACTTAAAGTTCAGGGTAATCAACTGTTAAAAACATACTGTTCACATTTTTGTTTCAATAAATGGATGTTTTCAAAGTAAATGGATAATCGTTTTTAATAAGCGTGATATCAATTATTGACCAAAATAATCGTGATTAGGATTTTTGCCATAATCGCACAGCCCTAATTCAGTGTATTTAATATGTTGGGATAATAATGTGTAAATATCACAAGTGATTTCCAAAGATGTTATTTTCTGCAATATTCCAAAATCCAATGGAAAAAGAGCATTGCTTTTTGTCGAGGGAGCCTTTGCCATGCTAACTTCCTGTCTGGCCTACACACACACATCAATGCACCACTATGGGTGTGAATGCCTGAACATGGGTGCATGCTAGGGATGATCGGCGGCCGATCGATCGGAGCCCCTAGTGCATACATTGGAGTAATAGACTAGAATGAGTGGAAGTGTGAACGTAATTGTCAATGAGTGAGAGAAAATGAATGAAAGTCAATGGGAAAGCAATGCAAAATCACTGCTTTGGTAATCTTGTTTCCTCCATTGACTGACACCTTCTCTAGGAAGGATCCAAGAATTGGGCGAGCACAGTTCATGTTGAAAAGGCAGAACTGGATGCGAGGACTCGAATACTCTAAGGAGCCTAAAGAGCGTGGCGATCCACTCCCACTGAATTATGAATGGAATAAGATGTATTGTTTCTGGTTGGTTACCACCTCGCCTGAACAATCTCCGGGGGAGACCCTGGCTCGGGTGGAAACCCATGTGGATTTTACACAACCAGCACTAAGTAGAGGAACTTAAAACCTTATACACTGAGAGCATGAAACACAAGTACACACGGTTTATGTCAAGGTATCGGTTTGGATGGAGATGTTACTGCATGTTTTTATAGTTTTGATGCCGTGTTCTCACTCCACAGAAACATGACATTTTGTATTGTAGCCCATTACATACTGGTTTATTTCCTTATTGCCATAAATCCATGCCAGTACATTTAAAACAATGTTGCAAGCCAGTACTAAGGCATGCAAAAGCTCATCTACATAGACAAAATAAATCAATGTAACAATGGTTTTAGTCTGGAAGTTGAGCTAATGAGCCAGATGACTAAAAATACTCAACTAAAAAGCCAAAAAGGAATACGAGACAGTGTGACTTAGCTAGATTAATACTGCTGTTATATGATATTATTATCGGGGAAACTGTATTAGACATAACAAACAGTCATCGCAGAGAAGCCAGGTCATTATTGCACGATATATACCGTATTGATATACATTATTTAGCCCTCCTTTAAATACTGATGCTGTTCCTGGGTACAATGGGTGCTTCTTCACATACATCAGAAGGAACCAGACAATAACCCTTATTCAGAGTGTGCAACGCAACAACACATGGACCATTTCCCTGAAGCGTAGACATGCTGACGGTGACTGAAATGCCATGATGACATCCCTCGAGGATTTCCGTGTATGTATGATGAAATGGTAAAAGATAAGAGCTAAAGAATGATCCATCTGCCTCTCTCCTAATCCATCATCCTGTATCTATTTATACGTCCTCCATACACATCCATAGATCCTTCCTCTGTAAGTCATGGCGCTCATCAGCTGGGTTACAGGAGGAAGCCAGCCCAGATGTAGGTCAACAAAAACATCTACCCCACACGGTTTCATCTCTCAATCCAAAACAACAACAGGAAGAAAATGTTTGCTTTTATTAAAAAAAGATGGCCTGAGGGGAGTTTGACACAAAGGGAAGATCAGGTCCATTCCTTCCTTTGACAGAAGAAGCGTGTTTCATAGAAGAGCTAATGTAGGTCATTTAACTCTGTCGCACTCTGTGACATCATTAAAGCATGTATGAGCATCCGATGAGTCACTTTCACAAAGCTTCTCTCGGAGAAAAGAGGAAGCATGCCTCCCTGCTGAGATTCATTAGAATCATCATCATCATCATCGATTCCGCTTTAAGGAGGTTCACAGTAAAGTCAGCCGAGGTGAACGTTTCCATACGTGGAGAACGAGCCACCAACCACTTCCTCTTTGATCCCCCCCGTACAGGCCTGAATATGACGGGCTTCCATCGTCTTTGGTACGGTCCACTTCCTGCTGGACCACAGAACTTCAGTCTTCAGTTAATATCTCCTCTGCTTCTCCCTCGGCTGAATGCGTCTCCTTATGCTCATTTATTTAAATCTGGTCCCATACAACCCAGAAAGAGTCTGCTGCCTCGCTGCTGATCTGTCATTGCATCGTGCTGGTTACTCCATGGGGGGTCTGGGAATAAAGCTGGGGGGGGATTTAGTGAGTGACGAGGACCCATAATAAAGATGGAGACTTGCTAGTGTTGGTTGATTTGTGACCTGGAGCTGAGGAATTCTTCACAATGGCGTCTCTACATTATCGCCTCGGGTAGAGAATCGTTATGTGGAGAGTCAAACATTTGAGCTGCAGGTAACGGGGGACGGGGGGGGGGGGGTATCTGAAAATGAGTTGTATTTTGCAAAATCGCCAAAATGCGTTTTCTTTGCTATCAAATATGGGTACTTTTTCCCCCGTTATAGATCATATTTAAGTGAGTTTTTAGGTGTTAACTGACTAAATAAGACCGTTAATGATATGACCTTGGACTTTGAGAATATGGGATGAAGATTTTTGTACTATTTTAAAAAAATGTAGACATTTAGCGATAAAAAAACAGCTACCAAGCAAAGTTGTACTGAATTATAATACACTGTAGCTATGTACAAATGACAATAAAAGCCTTGAATAGTCTGTGATATGTGTCAGTGATACGTCTCTGCATCACAAAGACGGTCTGGTTTGAGAGCCAATGAGCTATCTGCTCTCAGCTCTGAAGGGAAACACCTTTTGCATGTCTGAAAAGAGGAAGAAGAGCAGGTGCACATCTGATGCCAGTTTCACTTTCTATCACGCTTCCTAAACGAGCGGACCGTGGAGCCGCTCTCCAATTTGCATCTCGCAATGTTTGCAATAAACCTGCAAAACTCACGATGTGTGTTATCACACGGTAAAATACATTACGACTGTTTGGACTCGTGACTTACGCACAGAGGGCGGGGAAGAGTCGAGTCATGTAGGAATACAACTCTTTATCTTATCAGACTCTTTATCAAATCACTTTTAAACATATTTTCCCATGAAATAAGATATGCATTGTTACTGAAGGACTCTCACACAACTGAGTACCACTTTTGGGTACAAACTAGGGCTGTGCGATTATGGCAAAAATCATAATCACGATTATTTTGGTCAATAATTGATATCACGATTATTAAAAACGATTATCCATTTACTTTGAAAACATCCATATATTGAAAAAACATTTTTGAACGGTATGTTTTTAACAGTTGATTACCCTGAACTTTAAGTTAATTCAACAGAAAACCAAAAAAAAAAAAAAAAAAATTACATTTATTTTTTTATTTTTTAGAGAAATAATAATCGTTTTATTTCGATTACATTGTTTTCGTAATCGTTGCAAGCCAAAATCGTAATCGAGATTAAAATACGATTAATTGCACAGCCCTAGTACAAACTATTTGAGTTAGGCAAGTTTCCATGAAATACAAAGTAGGATAGCTTGGCCTGTTTTATCCGTGCAATAAGGAGCTTTTTTTTGCACCACAGAAACTTGAAATTCTTAAAGTCGATAAGAATTTATAATATCTTTTAAGTAATAAATTGTTATTTGTCAAGTTTAGCAGGGATAAAGTTGACCTCTTGTCTTTGTGCTCTTATACATTATTGCAATCAGTTGATACACTTTTAAGAAATAAAAAAACGTTTACACACCACTGCATTTCAGCGCACAGTGGACTAGAGTAGATCCTGATATACGTAACCATATCCATCAAGACTTGATATGATTTGAATCTTGACCCTAAAAAGAGCTCCACTCCTCTATCACACTTTACCCGATGCGTTCAGGTAACAGTAGAACAGGAACGTGTGTTGTCTGGGGTGCAAAATAGATGAAAGAGAAGGATGAAAGGAATATAAAAAGGTTAGAAAAGTGTCAACATAACTATAAGACTAGGGCTAGAGGAATGTGAGAATGTTGTTCGGGGTATTTCCAAATATCTGGATCAAACTCCAGAAACCTGCAGGTCCGCTGTGACTCGGACTACTCTTACATCCAGCAAGAAGACCTTTCTTTTAGACTATTCACATCTCACACGGCACTGTCACTTTTATTCATGTCCCTGTTCATTCATGTTTCATTATCTAGACTATTTCTATTATATTATATTTTATTGTATTTACTTGCACTAGTATCTGTGTTATTGTGTTGCTCTGTTGGAGGAGCCTGTGCCCTCAGATTGTCATTGACATAACTCTGTAGCTACTAATGATGATAACAGCCTTGAATATTTGTTTATAATATGTTTCTTAATGTTTCATTTCTGTAAAGCACTTTGAATTGCCTTGTGTTGAAATGTGCTATATAAATAAACGTGCCTTGCCTTTACCAGGCCGCTGATATGCAGACAGCCATGGAGTAGGGGACATTGAATGCATCTCCAGAGTGACATTGAATGCATCTCCAGAGTGACATTGAATGCATCTCCAGAGTGACATTGAATGCATCTCCAGTGTGACATTGAATGCATCTCCAGTGTGACATTGAATGCATCTCCAGAGTGACATTGAATGCATCTCCAGAGTGACATTGAATGCATCTCCAGAGTGACATTGAATGCATCTCCAGAGTGACATTGAATGCATCTCCAGAGTGACATTGAATGCATCTCCAGAGTGACATTGAATGCATCTCCAGAGTGTTGCATCCTGCTGAGGATGTCTTGCACCATCTGTGCTGTTGCTGGAGTGTCAGTGTTCTGTTGAGCTCTGCTCCATAAATCCCTCCTGTGTTATCACTGATTAAAGAGTCAGTGGAGAGGGGGGGGGGGGGGGGGGTCATTGTGTCCAGTCAGCAGAGGCTTTGGACATCACATGTGCAGAGAGAGGGTCAGTGGACCAATCTGTACAATGAATACTTTTACTTTTGGTACTTTAACTATATTTTGATGATAATACTTTTCTACTTTTACTTGAGGAACATTTTGAATGCAGGACTTTTACTGTAACAGAGTATTCCTACACTCTGGTACTTCTACTTTTACTCAAGTACAGATCTGAGTACTTCTACTTTTACTCAAGTACAAGATCTAAGTACTTCTACTTTTACTCAAGTACAAGATCTAAGTACTTCTACTTTTACTCAAGTACAAGACCTGAGTACTTCTACTTTTACTCAAGTACAAGACCTGAGTACTTCTACTTTTACTCAAGTACAAGATCTGAGTACTTCTACTTTTACTCAAGTACAAGACCTGAGTACTTCTACTTTTACTCAAGTACAAGACCTGAGTACTTCTACTTTTACTCAAGTACAAGACCTGAGTACTTCTACTTTTACTCAAGTACAAGATCTGAGTACTTCTACTTTTACTCAAGTACAAGACCTGAGTACTTCTACTTTTACTCAAGTACAAGACCTGAGTACTTCTACTTTTACTCAAGTACAAGACCTGAGTACTTCTACTTTTACTCAGATACAAGACCTGAGTACTTCTACTTTTACTCAGATACAAGACCTGAGTACTTCTACTTTTACTCAGATACAAGACGTGCGACTGTCGCTTCAGATTCTCGTGTTGTGATGAACTGCCAGCCTGAGGCTCTGACGCTGCACTGACTGACGAACACATATTGTTTATTTCCCCAGGCTATAGACGTGATATTACTTCAGCGTTGTTATCATGGGGACGCTCTCTTTATACGTCCATGATGCTTCCACACACAGAGCTACATTAATGTGGAAGTGGTTCGATCTAAAGTGGATGGGAAAACGATAGACTCTTGATCATAAGTCAATGCTAAGAAGAGGAGAGCCGACATGAAGCTGCAGTCATGTGACCTCCATCAGCCAGTCAGAGAGAGATCCACAGAGGGAAGGACTGAGTGAGGAGGAAGATGGAAGGCTCTTCTGAGGGATCAGTCTGACTCCACAGATGGAGAGCTGAACGTCTCAGGACTAAAACAGAGCTGAGTCACGCAGCTTTACACACAGTGTGCACAAAGGGAATGTCCCCAGATATTCTGATAACAAGTGAAATCTCGACCAGCGGTTCCCAACCTGTGGGCCGAACGCATTGCAAGTGGGCCGCCAAATAATTAGCAAAACATTATGATTTGTGTGGAAACATTTTCATTATTAAGATTTTCTTTTATTTGAACCTCCTTTCCTTTCTCTTTCTTGATCCTCCTTAGCAGTATAGTCATTGTGTCATTACAGTCCTTGACAGCGGTACTCCTGGATTAACAACGTGTCACATGTTCTGAATTGACCAATCAGAGCTTTATTTAGCCTCCATATTGTTTGAATGTGGGCCGCGAACAGATTCTTAAGATTCTTAAGTGGGCCTGAGTGGAAAAAGGTTGAACCCCTGATCTAGACACTAGATTATCGACATTACAGAGCGCTGACTTGTTAAATGTAAAAAGGACGTGCTGAACTATGGATTTGTCATTTCTTCCTGATAATACTACATTGTGAAAATAACTAATAAAGGATTTCTGAACAAAGCTGGGTTAAACTCAGCAGGACGAGCGCTATAGTTACCACATTCCTGCTGGACTAATATCCAAGCTAGCAGCTAACGCTATCAGAGGTAGCATTAAGTTGCAGGGTGTTGTCTGCACCGGGTAACAGGAGCGCTGTGCCCTCTAACCAAAATGCAGATTTCCCCTGTAAAATGTTAAAGTGATGCCAGAAAAGAACATTTCTGTTCCTCAAAAACAGTATAGTTACTCCAGAAATATGAGTATCAAACAGAGCGTCAGACGGCAGAGACAGCTTTGTTTTTACGGAGCTCCGACGTCACGTTGTTGTTTACGTCCGCGGAGACATCTTGTTTACGAGCGCCATGTTCTCAGATAATTGATATATCTTATAAACAAGATCAGCGCCACAGTATCACCTCATACTCTATCTTCCCTGTTGCATAATGATGCTCTCAAGCTTCATTAAATAAAGTGTTGTTAGGCAAAGGTAAATGATGACATTATCATAATGTGTTCAATGTGGCAAGCAGGTTGAATACACACTTAAAAGGGATGTTTTCAATAAAGCGTATTAAAAAAAAAGGACGTTTTCAAAGCAATGTGATATTAATATTGAAGTGGTATGGATCAACTTTTCAAAAATAGCTCTAAGCTTCTTATAAAACAAGATATATATTTGTTTTGAGGTATTGAGGGTTTTCAACAGAATTGTTTTATTTTCCTGTATCGTAACATCTCCAGTGTTTCCCACAGAAATTGATTCTATTTGTGGGAAACACTGATCTCTAAATGTAGATTCTTGCTGTCTGTTTAACAAAGAAAATGTCCTTGTTATGTAAGGCATTGGACAATAAAGTTATATAATCTTAAAATTGCTTCTATTCTTGCACCAAAAAGCATTCGTCCCAACGACTCCCAGCTTGAACCCTGAGGCTCTGTGCTGTTCATCCTGACACAGCGTTAGCACGTTAGCCTTACAGACGCAGCATATGGATGCTAACACGTTGCAGTCTGGCTCCCCAGGTTCCTCTGGGGATAACAAAGCCCCAACAGCTCATTGCAAATATCTGGGATATCTTTATTAGAAGATCCACCTCCATCGGCACATTACACTCACTGTTACCAGCACGACAGCTAACATAGGTGTGTATCAAAAATAAACTTACTTTGACTTATTGTTGTTTTTTAGACCATAACCAAGAAAAAAAGTGCCATTCTGAAGACAAATGTGGGTTAAAAATCTGATTTACTTACTTACTTTAAAGTATTGTATTGTTTTATAAAGTCTAAACATACTTCTGCGACAAAAGAATTTCCCAAATTGGGATCAATAAAGTATCTATCTCTCTATCTATGTCTCCATCTCTCATCTATCTGAAGGCTGCAGGGACGGCATGCTGCTCAGGAAACACCAACAACACCATTTATTTATTTTGCATTTCATGTTAACCTGACAGTGTCCTTGAAAAAACCCACCAGGATGGTATCTGAACCTCACCTCCATGTGGGAAGGGAAACACTATTATGATCAATATGACCTCCAATTATCAATATCTCTCTGTTAAAGCACTTCTCCAGTCCTATACAGTGACTGCACTTCAGACACAGGCTGAAGAATGCACTAATGGCAGACATGTTGTATGAAACAATGGCAGAGCAGAGATAGGGATCAGTGTTTCCTCTGAAGGGGCTGAACCTCTTCTGAAACAGCGCGGAGGAGGCTAAACCCACTGCCTCCATTATCGGACGGAGGCATCCTTCAGTGCTATTCATCTGCTAATATACCAAACAATACCAAAGGGCCGAACCACAGTATGGGTACTAGTTTATTACGCATTTGGTTTTGATTTTAAAGCAACAGTGGCTGTCAATCTGTAGTCATTTCAAAGACAGTTTCCACACATCCAAAAGGGCGCATCCCCCTTTAACACAACGCTGCATGGCTCATGGTGTTTTACTGACCCCCATCTTTATAAGTGGGCTTCCCTACAGTACTGAGCCCCTGTAGAAACACATAGTGACGGGAAACAGGGAGTATAGAGAAGGTCAAGGTAAAAAAAAACACAAAGCGTTAGCTGACACAACGCTGTCCGACTATGGAACCAGGGGAGAGGAAAGGGGTGGGTGACTCGGAGGTTTTTTTGGGAAAATCCGCAAAATCGCCCCCAACAAGAACACAAATGATATGTAACATGAAACACAAAAACGTTAGTTTGTGTGTGTGTTATTCCTAGTCTTCTGTCAAACACAAATACTGCACCATGGGAACATATATAAAGGGTTAAATCTGTTTCGACCTAGCATAAATAAACAGTGTCCGATAATGGATCGGACGTTAACTAGCCGCTAAAGCTAACCGCAGCTAGTTAGCAACCATGCAGAGCTACGGTTGCCAGGGAAAACCGTTAAAAACCGTTAGACGTTTTCAAAGGGAAAACCGTTAAACGTCGTTAGTGGATATGGAGTAAAGGCCACATAAATACAGGAATACACAGCCGGACAATGTGAGCTATCATGGAGCTTCCCCACAGCAACACAACGACACAAAACAGAGCTCAACTCACCCGAAATAAAACGGACAAGCGACCAGATGTTGCTGAAAAACTACCGATTCACACCCATGAGGAGGACTCCTGTCCGGGGGGGCATCCAGGTTTAAGATCCCAAAACGAGGCTTTGCTTTGACTGCTGTCCGTACTCCGGCTGCATATGTGTGTATGTTTACGTGTGTGTGTGTATCTATCTCTGTGTGTGAGTGTGTGTGTGTGTGTGTGTATGAAGTCTACGAGGCCTGCTGCTGCTGCTGGAGGAAATGGGATCCGCTCAGTGAATGGGACGCGCATGCGCAGAGGGGAGTAGAACAGCCACGGGGCAGGCAGTGTGTGAGCGCGACCACGTGGTCAACAGGTGAGGCGTCACCTGGTGGATGACTAGTTACTGATGGATGACTAGTTACTGATGGAGACTAGTTACTGATGGAGGACTAGTTACTGAGGGAGGACTAGTTACTGATGGAGGACTAGTTACTGATGGAGGACTAGTTACTGAGGGAGGACTAGTTACTGATGGAGGACTAGTTACTGATGGACTAGTTACTGATCAAGGACTAGTTACTGATGGAGGACTAGTTACTGACTGAGGAATAGTTACTGATGGAGGACTAGTTACTGACTGATGACTAGTTACTGAGGGAGGACTAGTTACTGACTGACTAGTTACTGAGGGAGGACTAGTTACTGATGGAGGACTTACTGAGGGAGGACTAGTTACTGATAGGACTAGTTACTGATGGACTAGTTACTGATAGAGGACTAGTTACTGATAGAGGACTAGTTACTGATGGAGGACTAGTTACTGATAGGACTAGTTACTGATGGACTAGTTACTGATAGAGGACTAGTTACTGATGGAGGACTAGTTACTGATAGAGGACTAGTTACTGATGGAGGACTAGTTACTGATAGAGGACTAGTTACTGATGGAGGACTAGTTACTGACTGATGACTAGTTACTGAGGGAGGACTAGTTACTGATGGAGGACTAGTTACTGATGGAGGACTAGTTACTGATGGAGGACTAGTTACTGATGGAGGACTAGTTACTGGAGGACTTACTGAGGAGGACTAGTTACTGATGGACTAGTTACTGATAGAGGACTAGTTACTGATGGAGGACTAGTTACTGATGGACTAGTTACTGATGGACTAGTTACTGATAGAGGACTAGTTACTGATGGAGGACTAGTTACTGATGGAGGACTAGTTACTGATGGACTAGTTACTGATGGAGGACTAGTTACTGATAGAGGACTAGTTACTGATGGAGGACTAGTTTACTGATAGAGGACTAGTTACTGATGGAGGACTAGTTACTGATGGAGGACTAGTTACTGATGGAGGACTAGTTACTGGAGGACTTACTGAGGGAGGACTAGTTACTGATGGACTAGTTACTGATAGAGGACTAGTTACTGATGGAGGACTAGTTACTGATAGAGGACTAGTTACTGATGGAGGACTAGTTACTGATGGAGGACTAGTTACTGATAGAGGACTAGTTACTGATGGGAGGACTAGTTACTGATGGATGGATCTTCAGTATAAGATAGTGGATTTTTGTGATTGATACTGACATAATTTTACATATTTTAACAAGTCTTACCACACTGGTCCCTATGACAACCAGGTGCCAGGTGTATGATTCTACTTTTGCACCATTATACTATAGACAATACTTTATACGCTGCTGAACCAATTCAAAGAATAATCAGAAATCATGTCTCATGTAACTCTTTCAAAAGTCGTAAAGACATTGGATTTCACGAGTCGTTTTTCCTTACATTGCATATTAAAAAAAAAAAAACCACAACAAATGTATTTATTTATATAGTTTACAGAATGCATGTTACATTAGGAAAGTATGTATATTAAACCTTACACTGGTACTACCAGCCAATGTATTCAAGGCAAGGTCTATTTTGTGTTTGTTTCATTTCAAATGGCGATCAGAAATATCATCAATCTAACTTACCTTCCTGAAAAAGCACAGTACAGTGTTCCCTTTTAACTCAATGGAGTTATATACACATTTTAAATGGAAATACTTAAATACAGTGTCTCAATAACCTTGACTCAGATCATACAGTTTATAGTGTTTGCATTTATTTTATTCTTTCCTCTGCATATAGTGTCATCGAAGCATCTGCATCTCAGAATATCAACGGGACTTTTTTACAGCCCTAAATACTAGAAATGCGAGGCCACCACTTTACACAAAATATACAATTCAGCCCTTTCAATAAACTCAATTCAGAGGCTGCTGATTGGTGAAGAGCATTACAATAATACTCGGAGTACGAACGTTAATACTTCACCCACAACTTGTATATACATTGTTCACCCCGTGTTACCTTGAATTTGTAGAGAACACGTTATTTTAACTGGCACATCTCCACGTTGAATGATCATTAAACAACTGGGAAAAGTCTTGAGGAATTGAAGTACAGATACGGTATCAAACTCACACAAATCATGGAGTATAATCTCATCAATGTACTGGTATACTCTTCAAATAAAGTTTACAAACACATGCAGTTTCACACACATTCCTTATCAATCAGACATTTATAAAATCACGACTCTGAGGTTTTAAATTGAAGTGCTGTATTTTGCTGGTTGAAAAAACTAAACGCTTTTAAAGAAGATACCAGCGTCATTTCAGAAGAGCGTAGCTGCCACTGACGATAAGGCTTTCTCCCTTTATCAGTAATGTGTTCTGCTCTGAGGTTTAACACAAGATGACCACGAGGAAAATGTTTAATGATAAATAATGAGGTTTCTTCACAACGAACTAGCTCTAATCCCCAGAGATGAACTTGGAATGTGTGCTTAAAAAAAACACGTTTTAATCGGGCGAGACTTTGAAGATGAATCCCCAGGCGAGCCCCCTAACACTTTTAATTTCAGTAGAAAGATGTGCCATAAATGCAAATATAAAGTCAAACCATTGTTCCTGAGATGTGTCCCAAAAATAAATACAAATATACATCCCCCCCCCTCTCAGTGAAAAGCGTGCTACATCATCACAACACCCCCGTTGAAGAGAGTACAAAATGGCATTACATCAAAATAAACAAAACATGGATGTCAGGTTTGCGTTGGCAGTTGTGCAAAAGGTCACGGGGTCAGGATCACAATCTGAATTAGGAAACAGGAAGTGTGTCTCAGGGTCAGAGGTCACAGACAGACTCGCAGTGGTCAGCATTTGTAAACATGTCCACCTCGTCTCAGAGCCCTTATCACAACACGGAGACGGACAGGAAGCCGCTTCTTTTGCAAAAACAAGAGGGTCCGCACGCAACGGAACCCCGGGAGTTTCCATCATGTTGCTCTTAGGCTATTGCTACATATATTTAGAGGTACCTTCAAACCAAAGTGAAAACATTGACTTTCATTTGATGTATTATGTCAACAAATGTCTCATAACTGCAGTAGGTTAGTTATTAAGTGGAATCTAATACAGTTATGTCACATCTGTGGACATCAAACATTCAATTCAAGTCAACGTTTCAGTTTTTCCAGAGCACATTTTTATGCCGTGTGCAGAGGGATGACAAATTTGCATCCGAAGGGCGAGTGGTAGCTGATTCCCACTTCCTGGAACACCCTCTTTGGATGCCGACGTCACAGAGGTAGACCTTGCTCTCCGTCTGCTCCACATCCAGAGGGAGGCCCAGGAACAGGGTCCACTTTGCCCCCACGCTCTGAGGCACGGTGCCCACCGCCGGGTCGATGCTCAGCACCGGAGCTCGGTCTGATTGGCCCAGAGAGCGGCTGACTGGTACCAGGACTGCTCTCTCAGCAGGGGGTTCTCATGGTGGTCCAGGCAGTTTATGACCAGATCCACTGGGTCTGAGGCAGGTCTGAGGAGAGGGAAAGAGACGCCAGAACGTATTTATTTGTCCTGTAACGAGGACATTTACGGTGTTACAACAGCAGAAGTATAGTGCACATGTTATTAAAGTGGACCTATCATGCTATATTTGAATAATATAGTGTAGGACCATACCTATATAAGGCATATTTATACTTTATTTTTTTCAAAATACCAAACAGATCATGCATTTTAGCCATGCCTCATTTCGCTCAATTTGACATTTTTTAGCAAGGGCAGATTCAGTGAGAACAGCACCACCTACAGGCCTGGCATATGTACTACAGCGTCTCCAGCGCTTTCGAACGGCAATGGCCGTGGCTGTCTCCTCCTGATTGGTGGAGTTGGCCCAATAGCCGTAGCGCCACCGTCCTGACGTCAGGACAGTGTTCAAATCTGGATCAGTTTTTATCAGATCCGTTGCAGCCCCTTTTTTAGAGATTTGGGTATGGAGGAAAATAGAGAGGGTTGTGTTTTCTGACACTTGGTGAGGTCCCTGGAACACCGGGGACACATATTCATGTAGAAAAGACGTACAAAAGTGCATTTTGCATGATAGGTCCCCTTTAAGTAGCAGTATATACAGCATATGTATCAAGTATACATGATGTTA